>PVJS01023155.1:0-29871 GCA_004027185.1 Glis glis | reverse complement strand
GGGGGGGGGGGGGGGGGGGGGGGGGGGGAGGGGGGGAGGGACACCAAGAGCTGTGTGCATGTATGTTAACACCAAACTGATACTCATTGTGAAGTGAGACTACAATGCACCAATAAAAACATTAAAAAAAATAAAAAAAAAATAAAATCAAAAGACAGGGAGTTGCCCTTGATCATAAGCCCTGTATTGAGTATTTTCTTTTAATATTCTTTGTCTTAAAAATGTGGAGTTTGGTTTCTTCAAATGTTGTTACTTCATATATATGCCTTTGGTTTCTGAAGTACAGTCAGTCAAAGAGAAATGGAGTGTGGCAATTTTACAGGGTCTCATAGATGGGCAATGACAGCAACCAGGCCCTCACTCAGAAGAGCGCCCGATGATATTTCTCTGTTTTCCCCTGTCTTCCTCAGCCTCTCATTTCATTTCTAACTCTGTGTTTCTCGCTGGGGGGTCTTCCAGTCACCTTTGACATCACTTATTCTGATGACTTCCTCTATCTTCTGACACCCCTGTTGAAGGGAGGAAGATGTTTCTGTGTAGTCTCATCATTTCTGAGCAGAATTTGATGTCTCGCTCCCTGCCTCCTCCACGCCTCCCTTCTGCCCTCAATAGCAAATCCATCACCAAATCCCACTCAGTTGACCTCACTGTCTGTCTCATGTCTCATCCATTTCACTGTCTTCACAAAGGAAAAAAAAAATAAGCATTTACAAGCTACCCACTGTCTACTTTATTTTATTTAATCCTTCTAGCCATGTGCAACTGTAATCATTCATTGGACTTCACAGGTAGGACACTGAAGTTCTCAGAGTTTAAGTCACTGCCTAAAGTCGCATAACTAGTTTTTAGGTTTTTGTTGCTGTTTTGTTTTTGTTTTTGCAGTGCTGTGATGATAACATAGAGCTTGTTAGCCAGAGTAACTTGTTAGCTAGAGTGACTCCATATTGTTACCCAGCATGACCTCAAACTTGGCCCTAAAAGAGGGAAGTTGGCCTTGGAAAAATCAAACCAGGATGTTGGCAAGGGAATGGGTAACAACATTGTGTTACTGTTATTGTGTCATTGTTTTTGTTGTGTATGTTCATTATGCTTGGCTTGCTCAAATGCTAAAAAGAACCGATGGGGGCTTCCCACCCCTGCTATGGGAATCTGGTATGGGAACCTGCTGTGAGAACCTGTACTTCTCACCCCCTTATAGCTGTGGCTTTGTAGTTTTGCTCTATAAAAAGAGCCCTAAAAAACGACAAGCTGCCGGGCATGGTGGCACACCCGTGTAATCCCAGTACTTGGGAGGCTGAGACAGGAGGATCCCAGTTCTTGGATAGCCTCAGCTACTTAGTGAGGCCCTCCACAACTTAGTAAGACCCTGTTTCAAAATAAAGAATAAAAAATTGGGCTGGGGGTGTAGCTCAGAGGTAGAATGCCCCTGAGTTCAATCCCCAGTACCGCAAAAAAAACCAAGAAGCTACTGCACTTGGGTCTTATGCTCTGTGCAGTCCTGGTGGGCTGGTAATACTCTCAATAAACTTGCCTTTGGTGGTCTGATTGGTCTTGATTGAGATGCTACCTCACAGCAGTGCTGGGGATTGGACCCAGGGCCTCATGCATATTAGGCAAGCACTATACTACTAGGAATGCCCCAGCACTCTTACTAGAAAATTTTGAAGGCGTTTGAGGTGTAAATACCCAAATTCAATTCCAAGTCCAGCATCCTCTTTACTGGGGTGAAAAGTACTCCCAGCCCAGGCAGCCTGTGATACTGTGTGCATCTCTATTAAGACTGGATTCTCTTTCTCTCTAGTTTTTCTGAACTTATAAACCTCCTGGTCATTCTTCCCCAGACTGGTGCTCCCTAAATGCAGCATTAATTATAACAGGTGTCTGGTCTGAAGTTCACAAGGACATGTTGTTGCTTGCTCTATAAGCACCAACCTGTTTTTTTAATCTTTATGTCAACTGTTCTAAAAAGTGTTTTGGGTACCACTAGAACTCCCTTGCTTTGGGGGATCAGTGTGAGAAGAACACCTGGGCTCTGGGGTCAGCTAGACCTGAGTGTGGATCACAGCTTGCCTCCTTCCCGGGAGGCCTTGGGCGGGTTATTTTTCACCTTCATCCTCAAAAGCCTAATGATGCACTGGCTCGCATTTAGTGAGGGGTCTTAGAGAACCACATACACACATGCCCTGCTATGGCGGTCCTGGCCCTTGGCAGCTTTCAAATGGAGCTATAAAGCAGGAGCGAGGTGAATAATGTTATCTAGACTTTATCTATCCTTTTAAACTCAGTTCAAATTCCTTCTCTTTTTTAAATTACTCCGACCTGATTTTATCTTCCCCTCCCCTAAGTTACTGTATCAGTTAGCCTCTGAACGATTTCTTTAGCAAGCTTAATTACGTATTGCCTCTTGATACTGCCTGGATCTTGGAAATCCTTCTTGAAATGCTTGCTTGCCTTTCCCAGTGCTGTTCATTCCCGCCCTGATGGACACAAGCAATTCCAAGGCAGGGAAGGGTCTTCGGCCTGGCACACAGCTCAGTGCCTTATGCCTAACTGTTCCTGGCACACGAAATACATTTAAAAATTATAGAGCTTCTCAAGATGATTATAATTTGTGCATCTTAAGCCCCTTTATTTAGATGCCAGGGGTGTGTATGTATATAGCTCAGATATGAATTTTTCCAGGAATTAAGAAAGGTATTCTTACCTATATTATACTACATTTCAGGGACTCTGTAAAATAAACAAAAGAGTGTGCAATATAAAAAATTAAGAAATTTCACATGCATTTGTAAGAAAGCCATAAGCCAGATTGTTTTTTGATGTTTTGTTTTGTTTTGTGTGATACTGGGGATTGAACCCAGGGACATTCTAACCCTGAGCAATACCCCCAGCCCTATTTTATTTTCAAATTAGGGTCTCATTTAGTTGTGGAGGGCCTCACTAAGTTGCTGAGGCTGGCCACAAACCTGCGATCATCCTGTTTCAGCCTCCTAAGTACTGGGATTACAAGCGTGCACCACCACGCCCAGCTGTGAGGTTGGTTTTAAGTTTAGAGAGTTCCCAGGTAGATGCCCACATAGAACATGATCAACCCAAATTTCTTTGTTTGTAATTATGGATGTGAAGACTATTACAGAGTAAAACTTAATGTGCCATGAAACTTTACCATCCAATATTTCTGGTAAAACATTATGTATGTTATGTACATATGTGAGAATACCAGTGCCAGGAATGTATTCTCATTTGGGGGGGAGGGGCGGGAGCAGGTAGAGAGCTGGGGGAGAGCTCATCAAGTGCTGTGTGCAGGTATGACACTATCACTGTGAGCGACATGATAATAAGAGACTACAGTGCATCGATAAAAGCATATTAAAAAACTTTTAGCCAGGCGTGGTGGCGCACCCTTGTAATCCCAGTACTTGGGAGGCTGAGACAGGAGGATCGCAGGTTTGAGGCCAGCCTCAGCTACTTAGTGAGGCCCTCTGCAACTTAGTGAGACCCTGTTTCCAAATAAAGAGTAAAAAAATGGGGCTGGGGGTGTAGCTCGGAAGTAGAATGCCCCTGGGTTCAATCCCCCGATAGTGCAAAAAAAAGAAAAAAGAAAAAAAACTTTTAAACTCTGGGCAATGCTAAAACACAGCTATGTGTGCAAAAATGCTTTATTTTAAGCCGGGCGTGGTGGCACACGCTTGTAATCCCAGTACTTTGGGAGGTGGAGACCGGAGGATCCAGGTTCGTGGCCAGCCTCAGCTCTCTCTCTCTCTCTCTCTCTCTCTCTTTCTGTCTCTCTCTCTCTACCTAGTGAGGCCCTCTGCAACTTCGTGAGACCCGGTTTCAAAATAAAGCATAAAAAATAGGGCCGGGGGCGTAGCGCGGAGGTAGAACGCCCCTGCGTTCAATCCCCCGTACTGCAAAAAAAAAAAAAGCTTTATTTTTTTTGGAGTAACTCTAAATTAGGAAATACTCTGCTTTTTTGTAGTTATTCCTTTCCAAGCTTAAATTTTTTCTCCGGTGGATTTTCATTTTCATTTTGGCCCCTTCAGCCTGGGCAGCATTTCCTCCCCTTGTCTTGACCATGATTTTCCTTGGGAGAGTCTGTTGGGAGGATGACGCTGGAAGAGTAGGCCTGGAAGCATCATAGAAGAATATAGTTTTAGGGACAAAAAAAAATTTACACTGTCATTTCTGAACTAAAATGATAGTTTTGTTCATTATGGGCTTCTTAGCTTTATTTAAGCACCCCATATTCAGAGCCAGCTTTAAAAATCCATACTTTATTTGTAATCCTAACTAAAGGTTTCAGTCTCTCTAATGATGTAAGGATTAGAGACAGAAAACTCATTTGTGATAAATTGTAGACAAATTTCCACCTGCCAAAGTATATGTTCAGCCCTGAAGTCACATTTCCTTACATTTGCACAAAGTCTATTTTCGTGACAAAACATATTTTATTATTTTAACGGTACCTTGCCTGTATAGAAAAAGTTATTTGTTGAAATAGTTACTTAAGGAGAAAAGACATCCCCTTGATCTGCCAGGCTTAACGTTGCTAAGTGGAACTGTGCCGGAGGTCCTTGGGGCGCCCTTCCTGGGAAAATGGCATTCATTCTTTCTTGCTGGGGTCAAGGAGGGGAGTGAGTTGTTGGAAACCAGATCCCCCAGCGGAGGAGCGGGGGTCCCCCTGTGGAATGCTCGTGAGCACATTCCAGTCTCCCTGGCCTCCTGTGTGTGGTTTTGTTGGACAAAGCCTCAGAGGGCGCAGTATATGCTGGCCCAGCATGTACCACTGTTAGACTCTAGCAAAACCTCTCTTAGCAAAGTGACCAGTCAAAAGAAAATCTTCAAAAATTCAAAACTTTTAAAGAATATTTGAATATCCAACACTAACATTCTAGAGGGAAAGACTGGGAACTAATAAGGAATCAGTCAGTAAAACTGCGTGTTTACACAGCTTACATTAGGTGCAGGCGATCTTGAATTCAAGCCAGAGTTATTTTCCAAAAGTTCATTTGAAAAATATTTTGGATAGTCTTCATTAGACATAAAGCTATGCGTGGAAAGTCCTCAGGTAAGTGGAGCCTATTTAAACTCATACTGTACCTGAAATATAGTTGGGGCCACTTACTATTATTAATATGCTTTCTCGTTGTTCCCATAAACATTTGAAATTCTAACATGTGTGGACTTCTCATAATAAGAGAATGCAGCATATTATTAGGCCATATCTCTTTGTGTGTGTGTGTGTGTGTGTGTGTGTGTGTGTGTGTGGTGCTGAGGATTAAACCCATGGCCTCACACATGCTAGGCAAGCACCCTACTACCGACCTATATCCCCAACCTAAGGCCATATATCTTGATATTAAAGTTTAGAGATATGTATCCTAGCTATAAAACTATAGTAATATAGAAATGAGTAATCTTATCTAAAGATTGTTCAGGAGAGCTTCATCAACACATCATAGCAGTAATGGAGGCACATTATCATCATACAGCACTTTAAAGTTTTATATATATTCATATATTATTCCAGTTTTCATTTTGAAACTCTAAGATCCAGACATTCTTGTGTATTTTGTGGCAAGAGCTTGGGTGGAATCCTAGGATCCGGAGAGGAAGATGATTTGGTAGTGCAAACAATACCTGTAGGCCACCCCTCTTGGAGAGAAGGGAGAAGTGAATGGTGCAGAGAAGTGTTTCACACATGGAAAATCCTCAGGTACACAGAGCCTATTTAGCTCATACTGCTTGAAATACTGCTTGAAAGATGGGGCCATTTGGGGGCCATTTCCCATTATTAATACTGGGTACCTGATGGTTGTGTTCAGGCATGATGGTCAGACCCCCTCCATATATCCTGCCACAGTTTGGATCTTAATGTTCTACGAAGGTCCATGTGGTAAAAAGGCTTGCTCTCAGTGAAGGTGCTATTGGGAAGTGGTAGAAACTTTAAGGTCTGGGCTCTAGTAGGTCTTTAGGTCATTGGGGTGTTCCCTTAAAGGGAATAGTGGGACCCCAGCCCCTTCCTCTTCCTCTCTTTCACTTTCAGACCATATGGTGAGGGGTTTTGCTGTGCCACGTGCTCCTGCCATGATGCACTGCCCCACCAACAAGGACCACCAGTGATGGACTAGGACCTCTGAAACAGCAAGCCAAAATAAACCTTTCCTCTTTACAACTTGATTATCTCAGTTGTTTGTCATAGTAACAGAAAGCTGACTAACTCATATCCCAGCATGAGAACTTGCAAGGTGTGGATAATATTAGGTTGAAGGAGAGAGGAAAAAAGAGGAAATCTTTGCATTTCCTTCTCCTGTCAATGCCTAACCTTTGTGGTCATGGTTACCTTCTGGTATTTTAGATACATTCTCCTGTAAAAACATGGGTCCCACATCTGAGAACCATTGTGAGTTAAAAAGCATTTATAAGCACGGCTAGGAAACACACACGCACACACACACACACCTGAAACAAATTTTTCTGTAAAAATAAACAGTGATTTACCAGCTGGGAACAGCCTCCATGGTAAAACTGGTTCAGTGTGAGCTCATGGGGTTGAGTGAACATGAGAAGAGAGAGGTAAAACGCTGGATTCTCATGGGGGTGAGAATTCACTGAGTTTCCTTTGGAACTCAGTGAATTCTTCTACCACATTGTATACCTAGAGACTACTCTCAACTATTCGTTTCTGAGACTAGAAATAAATCTTTCCATGTTTTAAGACTTTCTTATGAATGGAACTTTCCTGTATGAGAAACTTTAAGCCCTTGTGAAAATGGTCATGATGCTCATGGGGTCAATTTAGAGTACAAAAACAGATGGTAAGAGGCCCGCTGACATGGCCTGCTGACCTGCTGTGAGATATCGAACACATTCATTTATTTTTCTTCCTTCATGATCAGACTTCTGACCATCTTGAAAGACAGCCAAGAAAACTTTTTCTTCTAATTATTTCTGACAACTGCTCTGAAGTTCATTCAGGCCTTCTATTTAAAAAATCATCCAGGCTTTGGGAGCACTGATTTGAAACATCAAGTCTTTATATTTACATAGATTTAATTCTATCCCCCCAACACACACACCATATTTTAACCTTAAAGGCAAGTTATTTAGCTTTGCTTATTCTTATATACAGTTGGCCATCCATATCCAGGTTCCATATCCAAGGATCTGGCCAACTGCAGACTAAAAATATTCTTTTAAAAAATGGCATGTTTACTGAGCATGTACAGAGTTTTTTGTCATTATCCTTAAACAATATAGTATAACAACTATTTACATAACATTTACATTATATTAGATATTATAAGTAACTTAGAGATGGGAGGTTGCAGAGGTTATATGTAAATACTGGGCCATTTTACATAAGACTTGAGCATCCTTGGATTTTGGACTCCTCTGGGGTCCTGGAATCAATCCCTCATGAGTACCAATGGATGATGGTACTGAATAGTTGCTCAGTAAATGGGCCAGATGATGTGGTGTCCCGATTCAGGAAAATATAGCTCACAAGTGAACCATTTAGAGCAAATGATGTGTGTTTTGTGTCTTTGATTTATGGTACATTGAAGACATATCTTTAAAAATTATTTTTAACAGATCAGTAAGGTCTTTCTTTCAGGAAGAAAGAACTAGAGATACCAAGGCACTTTCTATTCTAGCATTCAAAGCACATTCATATCGATTTCATCTTTTATCCCCCATCTCCAGGTTTCACACTTTCACCGGCACTTTAAATAGAACGCTTTCAACTGTAATAGTGACTCTTGCGTAAAGTTGGTGAAACAAAAGGACATTTCTAAACTACTCTCAGGGGAGAGTGGCTATTATGGTTCACGGATTCAGTGACATCACTGAGAACTTGGTTTCTCCCCAGCTTTCTGCTCCACCATCCTTGGTGTTGGCTTCTTTCTCCTACAGCCTCCTCTAAATGGTCACCGAATGGCTGCTGAACACAAATGGAGTAACAGATTTCCTCATCCATGTGCACCAGGAGGAAGAGAGACACCTCTCCCTAGCCCTTCAGTGCAAGTCCCTTCTTTCAAGCTAATGAGACCTCTTTCATCATGAAGTGGTACTAAGAATGCCACGCACTGATTGGTTACTCCTGATCTGCCTGCAGGGCTGGGGACAGGGTCAGCTCTACCTCTACACTATGACCATGTGGAGAAGGGATGAAGAGGTAGATTCCTCAATAAAATAAGCTGTTGGGAAGAGAGAAGTGGAGAGTGCTGGGTAAGCAGCCAATGGTGCCCAGTAAAGTGGGGCCATCATACTTAACTGTTGCATTCTTTTTATTTCTAAATAAACTATAGTTCTGAATATAATCTGTCAATTCCCAGCTCTTCTTCCTACCTACTACTGCAGACTCTCCATCTTTGCACAAGGTTTCTTAAGTTATTTCTTGGCGCCTTGATGGGGGCCATGTCTTACGTGATGAGCAGCTGTGGTTTTATCTTCATTTTCTTTTTTTTTTTTTTGCGGTACCGGGGATTGAACCCAGGGGCATTCTACCTCCACGCTACACCCCTGGCCCTATTTTTTATACTTTATTTTGAAACCGGGTCTCACGAAGTTGCGGAGGGCCTCACTAAGTAGAGAGAGAGAGAGAGAGAGAGAGCTGAGGCTGGCCATGAACCCGGATCCTCCGGTCTCCGCCTCCCAAAGTACTGGGATTACAAGCGTGCGCCACCACACCCGGCTTATCTTCATTTTCTGATAGAAGTTGTTGAGGTCTCCTTGACTGGAAGGTGCCCCGAATCCAGCTGACTCTGCACCCAGAGCCTCTCACGTTGGAGAACCCGGCTGAGGCCAGTGGGTGCTTTGTTCTTTGGAGGATGTGCCGGAGTCATACTATATTCTGTGCAGAATGGGGAGAGATGTCTTCTCCCATAAGGAATTTTAAGTGAGAATCATTATCAAACTGCTTTCGGCTCTCCATCCTTTTATCTTTAGTATTCAGATGTGGGCTATGGGGACAGGGACAGAGGACAGTAGATCAGTAATGGAGCTGCTGAGGATGGTTCCAGGCCTCTGGCTAGGATGACCAGGTGGAACTAGGTTGTAACCAGGGGGCATCTGTTAAGTTAAAATAGACCAGTGTTGGCAATTTAGGAACTTGTGTATCCTGTATAATGCTCTGCCTATGGGAGAATGTGTTCTAGACTCCAAACCTGGAGTCTGGGCTCAGAATGATTCGGAACACATCTGCTTACTGGTTGCAAGTTACTTAAATAAGTTGCAGCCTTTTGTGCCACTGTCACTGAGGTCAAAATTCCTTGTTGTCCTCTTTCCCCAGCAATATATATCATCTGAAGAGAAAGCGTCAGGAAAAAAGTAGAACTTTACTTCCTGCCTGTCAAGGCTTTAATGTTTTGATCTAGTAATTCAGGTGGAGGCTGGGCAGGGGCTTTCTTCCTCTGGATAATTTTTCTCAATTCCTTGACTGCACCAGCACAGGCCACTGGGGAAAGGCGATTATTGCTCTTAACTGTTAAATCAGTGCTAAAGCTCCCAGCCACTTCTGGCATTTGTTCCTTTATTCCTCAAATTTTGGCAAACCAGGGAAGTTGACCGAGGTAGCATGGGAAGCCCCAGGCTGGTGCTCAGAGAGCAGGGGGGGGGTGCACAGTTGAGGCGAAGGGACTTTGTGTAGTATAAACTTGGCCGTGATAGGCCTGTCTGCCTGCTGCAGGGCTTTGCAGAATGGTTAGCCAGTAGGGGGTCAGCGTCTTCCCTCCTTTCTTCCCAAATTTCAAATGCTCTCATTTGAACAAGAATCTCCCATTAAAATTGAGCACACTGCAGCAGAGATATCTGTTTCCTTCTGAGTCCATCCCCTACCCTGGCAGTACTCTGGATAAAAAGAGGCAAATTATATAAATCTAATGCACTTTCCTGAACACAATGTATTAAAAGGTCCAGATGTTCCACTTTCTGCAATTCAGTGGAATTGTGGTTGTCTGAAGTCAGCCAGCACGCTCAGGTTGGAATGGGGCCCAGTGAAAAGGGTTTAAGAACAAGGGCAAACTTGACCTTCCTCTCATCAAACCAAGGTCATCAGAGAACACTGGCTTCCAGCTTTAAGGGCTTCGATAGTCTACCTCTGACTGTCTGTCTCTCCTGTCTGTTCCCCATCCTGTCCCCCTCTGCTTCAGCCATGGTGGCCTGTTCACTGCTAACTTGCGTCTGTCATCTAGCCCAATCTTCTCTGCTTGGGGCAGGATGCCACCTTCCAAACAATAAGGAGCCTAGTGTCTCTGTGCTCATCTCAGCCATACCTAGGTGTTAACTTTTTTTATTTATTTTTATTTATTTATTTATTTATTTATTTATTTATTTTGCTGTATTGGGGAAAGAACCCAGGGGTCTTCCACCTCTGAGCTCCACCCCCGGCCCTATTTTTTATTCTTTATTTTAATCTTTTTTTTTGGTATTGGGGACTGAACCCAGGGGCATTCTACAGCCAAGCTACACCCCAGCCCTATTTTTTTATTTTTTATTTTGAATAAGGGTCTCAGTAAGTTGCGGAAGGCCTCACTAACTAGCTGAGGCTGGCTGGGAACCCAGATCCTGCGGTCTCAGCCTCCCAAGTACTGGGATTACAAGTGTGCGCCACCACGCCCGGCTAGGTGTTAACTTTAGACAGAGAAAAGACCTAATCTAAATATCTGACATTGCTGATGAGAAAACTGGCACAGAGAGGTAGAGAGAGCTGGTGATGGCGTCAAATTTGCACAGTAGGTTCATGTCAGAAACCGAACTGGAATCAAGATCTCTCTTCTAGGACAGTTACCATCATAAAACTACATTTATAAGATACTTTATTTTCTCCACAAAAGGTCTATACACATACACACACCACATATTATTTGATGATGAGAAATAAGAAGGGGTTATTTAAAATTTTCTGTTTAGCTAAATTAGTCTGTTTAGAGCTTTGGATGCTAAGCATTTAAGTCATACACATAAAAATTGGGCCTGTTTAACCCAGGTATGGTGGCACATGCCTGTAATCTCAGTACTTGGGAGTCTGAGACAGGAAGATCACAAGTTTGACGACAGCCTCTGCAATGTAGTGAGACTCTCAGCAACCTAGTGAGACCCTGTTTCAAAACAAAACAAAAAAAAAAAGTGGGGGGGAGGCTGGGGTTGTAGCTCAGAGGTAGAATGTTCCTGGGTTCAATCCCCAGTACCACGCACACGCAAAACAAGAAACCTAGAGGGGAAACCTAGGCCTGTTTAAATGTATATCAGGGCTGGGTTCGTATCACCTTTGGTTACCTAACTACTTCAGGTTTTTAGCATCAGCAATAGATTTCATCACCAGTGTTCTTAAATCTTGAATTTCTGCAGGCATGGGTTTTTTTTCAAAGAATGTCTCCATGTGACTTTATGGATATTTAGTCCTTGACTAAGGTCAACACTACAAAGACTATTTCTATCATCTGTTCACTCAAGTCTCGCGCTTCAACAAGTAGATGCCCGATGGCATTACATTGTCTTAGATGGCACTAGAATGGAGTTTGAGGCAGGGTGGACCTGTTTGTTTACACACAATCTAACATTATAATATATCCTGGAAAATAGTCCTCTGAAGCACAGGACCCAGTGACAGCCTCCTGTGCTCTATTACTTTCCTTGTTTACAGCTGTCTCCTTTTCCCCATCGGAAACAGATGTGTCTAAACGACATGCTTATTAATGCAAGCAGAATTAATAAATCCTGCATTGACTTTGTATTAAAATTACCTAGGGAAAAAAATGTGACCCAGCCTCCCTCTCACAGCCTCTGTGCTGCTATGGAGCCTTCAGAGAAGCTGAATCTAGAAGCCTGGAAAGACAGGAAGCAATGAAAAGCAGAATCAGCTGTCCTTGAGAACTATCCTGGGTAGGAATCCATGAACAATGGCAAGTAAGACTGTTATTGGAGAGTGCTAATTGGAGAGTGCTACTTGCTCCTTTAAAAGCTTTCCTAATGAGCCGGGCGTGGTGGTGAACACTTGTAATCCTAGCACTTGGGAGGCTGAGACCTGAGGATCCGGGTTCACGGCCAGCCTCAGCAACTTAGTGAGACCCTGTTTCAAAAAACAAAAGAGTAAAAAATAGGGCTGGGGGTGTATCTCAGAGCTAGAATGCCCCTGGGTTCAATCCCCAGTACCGAAAAAAAAATTAAAAAATAAAGAATAAAGAATAGGACTGGGGGTGTAGCTCGGAGGTAGAATGCCCCTGGGTTCAATCCTCGATACCACAAAAAAAAAAAAAAAAGAAAAGAAAGGCTTTCCTAATCACTTAAAAGGCATAAAACTGTTCAAGACCTCTTGTCTGTTTGTGACACAAAAAGAGAAGATTTTGAAGTTTGACTTATATGTCAGGTTGCCTGAAATGTTTTCATACAGATAAGTCTTTCCATGAATGTAAAAATGGAGGTTGGCTCTGAAAGTCTTGTTTCTGTTTTTTTAGATGTGAGCAGGGTTGGATGGAGAGATTTCTGTGAATTAAGGAAGGCTCTGTGTGCCCAGGTATTGCTGTGTCCTGGTGCCCACACACAGACTAAATGAGAACCTCAGCGGCGTTTGTATCTGCCAAGAACAGATATAGAACATTGGCTGCCCTGCTTGTAACTTTTGCCAGAAAAGAAAAAAGAAATCCTGAGAGCCTTCAACAACCAGGACACCCTCTAAACAAAGTACTCAGTGATTCGGTTCTTTATGGCTCCCTCAAATACTTTTTAATACTCTGTAGTCCAGCCCCCCCCCAAGGAATTAGGGTTTTCTTGGAGAGCCGGTAGTTTCCCTTGTAAATTTCTGGATTTTGTATATGTGTGTGATATTTTGAGCTCTCCTACAATAAACTTTAATAATGGTCCATTGGAGAAATTGTACCCATATTAAGCATAGTTTCTATTAGAAGTCTGAGGCAATTCTTGAGTGCTAAACTATTCTTTGATCTATTAGAACATAGTGGTTTCCATGGAGTCCTGCTGGCGGGTGACCAAGCAAGAATTCAGCATTCCACTAGTCAGGCCTGACCTGAAATACTAGCACAAAGGACTCCCAAGTCAGAATGCTTAATATGTAATTACTGAAAATAAGTTGATTATTTGAGGGGAAGAATGTGGTAACAGTTAAAAAAATGTGTTTCATTTACTTAAAAGTTGATTTATTTCTAGAAAAATATTTTAATCTTCTGATGGTACAGAATACAAATTTTCTCCAGTCTCCCTACTTTGTTCAAAGCAATACAAAACAGGCTTTGTCTTATTTGACCTTAAATGTAAATAAAGGGGAGCCAAATTGTTGTGACCAATATATTCCCTACATCTGGCAATCATCTTTTCTCAAAGCAGTTGCTAATCTGAATTTATTTTTAAACATTTTAACCGGAGCCATCTCAGCGCTGGTTTCTCTCCCCATCTAGTTGGGTGGGATAGTCTAATGCAGATCACTGCCAACCCCAATGTCCATGTTTTTTTTATGTTCATTTATTGGTGCATTGTAATTATACATTTGATAAGTGTCAGGTTAGCAGAAACATACATGCACACATTGCTCATTTAGCCCTCCCTCAAATCCCACCCTATTCCCTACCCCTTCCCTCTCTTTAGTGATCTACATAGTGATTGAGTCTTATAAGTTTGTATATATACATCATGTGCTATAGTGTGTTTCCCTCCACCCCCCTCCCAACTCCCTCAGTTAGGTCATCTTCGTTGTTCATCTAAAGTTTTCTTCTTCTTTGTCTGGAGTCCCTTCTAAGTCTCCTTCTATCTAGTTTCCACACATTAGGGCGAACATCTGACTTTTCACTCTTTCTGACTGACTAATCTCACTTAGCATAATGTTCTCTAATTCTTTCCATTTCCCTGCAAATGATGTAATTTTGTTCTTTATGGCTGTGTAAAATTCCACTGTGTACATATCCCATAGTCTTGTAATCCATTCATCTGTCGATGGACACCTTGGCTGGTTCCAAAGTTTGGCAATTTTGAATTGTGCAACTATAAACATAGATACACATGCATTAGTCTGGTAGTTTGGTTTCAGTCCTTTTGGGTAGATGCCTAGAAGTGGTATTGCTGGGTCATACGGTAGGTTCATTCCCAGTCTTCTGAGGACCCTCCACACTGTTTTCCAAAGAGGTTGCACTAATGTGCAATCCCACCAACAGTGTATTAGAATTCCTACTTCTCCACATCCTCGCCAGCATTTGTTGTTGTTTGTGTTTTTAATGAGTGCCATTCTAATTGGCGTTAGGTGAAATCTCAGGGTAGTTTTGATTTGTATCTCTCTGATTGCTAATGAAGTTGAACATTTTTTCAAACATTTATTGGCCATTTGTATTTCTTCTTCTGTGAAGTGTCTATTTAGTTCACTTGCCCATTTTTTGATTGGATTATTTGTTTTTTTAGTGGTGATTTTTTTAAGTTCTCTGTATATTCTAGATATGAATCCTCTATCAGAGGAGTAGCTGGCAAAAATCTCCCATTCTGTCGGCTCTCTGTTGAGGTTCTTGATTGTTTCCTTTGCTGCACAAAAGCTCTTTAATTTAATGCAGTCCCATGTATTGATCCTCATGTTAGTTTCCTGTGCCTTTGGGGTCTTGTTGAGGAAGTCTTTACCTGTGCCTGTGTGTTGAAGCGTTGGGCCTATGCCCTGTTTGAGTAAGCTGCAAGGTCTCTGGTTGATTTCTAGGTCTTTGATCCATCTTGAATTGACTCTTGTATAAGGTGAGAAAGTGGGGTTTATTTCTATTTTTCTGCATCTGGTTAGCCAGTTTTGCCAGCACCATTTGTTGAAGAGGCTATCTTTTTTTCCAGTGGGTGTTTTTAGCCCCTTTGTCAAAAATCAATTGGCTGTAGATGTATTGGTTTGTTTTGGAGTCTTCTATTCTGCTCCATTGGTCTATGTGTCTGCTTTTGTGCCAATACCATGCTGTTTTTATTACTATGGCTTTGTAGTATAGTTTGAAGTCAGGTATTGTGATGCCTCCTGCATGGTTCTTGTTGCTGAGAACTACTTTGGCTATTCTGGATTTTTTGTTGTTCCAAATGAATTTAAGGACAGATTTTTCTATGTCAGTGAAGAATGACTTTGGTAGTTTAATGGGTATTGCATTGCATCTGTAGAGCATTTTTGGAAGAATGGCCATTTTGATGATATTTATTCTGCCTACCCAAGAGCATGGGAGATCTTTCCATCTTCTAAGATCTTCTTCAATTTCTTTTTTCAATGTTTTATAGTTTTCCTTGTAGAGGTCTTTTACCTCATTGGTTAGGTTTATCCCCAAGTATTTTATTGTTTTGGGGGATATCATGAGTGGAAATGTCTTCTGGATTTCTTTTTCAGTGGATTTATGGTTGGCATACAGAAAAGCTTCTGATTTTTTAAGATTGATTTTGTATCCAGACACTTTGCTGAATTTGTTGATCAGTTCTATAAGCCTCTTGGTTGAGTTTGTTGGATCTTCTAAGTATAATATCATGTCATCTGCAAATAGAGATAGTTTCAGCTCCTCTTTTCCTATTTGTACTCCTTTTATTTCCTTCTCTTGCCTTATTGCTCTGGCTAGAGTTTCAAGTACCATGTTGAAAAGGAGTGGTGACAGTGGACATCCTTGTCTTGTTCCTGTTTTTAAGGGGAACTCTTGAGGTTTTTCCCAATTCAGTATGATGTTGGCTGTGGGCCTATTGTATATTGCCTTTATGATGTTGAGGTATGTTCCTTCTATTCCAATTCTCTGCAGTGTTTTTATCATGAATGGGTGCTGGATTTTGTCAAATGCTTTTTCAGCATCTATTGAAAGGATCATGTGATTTTTATCTTTAGTTCTGTTTATGTGGTGAATTACATGGATTGTTTTACATATGTTGAACCAGCCTTGCATCCCTGGGATAAAACCGACTTGGTCATGGTGTATAATTTTTTTGATGTGGTTTTGAATGCGCATTGCTAGTATTTTGTTTAGAAGTTCTGCGTCTAAGTTCATCAATGATATGGGCCTGTAGTTTTCTTTCCTTGAGCTGTCTCTATTTGGTTTTGGTATTAATGTGATATTGGCTTCAAAGAATGTATTTGGGAGAGTCCCATTTCTTTCTATTTCATGGAATAAATTGAGGAATATTGGGATTAGCTCTTCTATAAAGGTTTTATAGAATTCACCTGGGAAACCATCTGGACCTGGACTTTTCTTTGGTGGTAAGCTCTTTATTGCTGCTTCAATCTCTTTGATTGTTATTGGTTGGTTTAATTTTTCTATATCTTCTTGATTCAATTTGGGAGGATTATATGTGTCTAAAATTTGGCAATTTCTTCTAGGTTTTCCATTTTGTTTGAGTATATCTTTTCAAAGTAGTTTCTGATAATCCTCTGTATTTCCCACTCTCGGTGGTAATATCTCCTTTTTCATCTCTTATTTTGGTAATTTGGGTTGATTCTCTCTTTCTTTTGGTTAGGTTGCTAATGGTTTATCTATTTTGTGTATTTTTTTGAGAAACCAGCTTTTGGTTTTGTTGATTTTTTGTATTGTTTTTTTATTCTCCACTTCATTGATTTCTGCTCTAATTTTAATAATTTCCTGTCTTCTACTGGCTTTGGGATTAGACTGTTCCTGCTTTTCAAGGGCTTTGAGGTGTGTCATTAGGTTGTTTATTTGGTGCTTTTCAGCTTATGTGAGCACTCAGTGCTATGAATTTTCCTCTTAATACTGCTTTCAATGTGTCCCAGAGATTTTGATATGTTGTTTCCCTATTTTCGTTTGTTTCTAGCAATTTCTTTATTTCCTCTCTTATTTCCTCTTTGACCCATTCTTCATTCAGCAGTGTGGTGTTCAGTCTCCATGTGTTTATGAGATTTCTCTGTGTCTTCTTACAGTTGATTTCTAGTTTCATTCCATTATGGTCTGAAAATACGCAGGGGATTATGTCACATTTCTTGAATTTGCTAGTACTTGCTTTGTGGCCTAGGATATGGTCTATTTTAGAGAAGGTTCCATGAGCAGCTGAAAAAAAATGTGAATTCGGCTGTAGTTGGGTGAAATATTCTGTATGTATCTAGTAGGTCTATTTGACCTATGGAGTTCCTTAGGTCTGAGGCATCTTTACTGACCTTTTGTCTTGAAGATGGATCGAGTGGTGTGAGAGGAGTGTTGAAGTCTTCCAATATTATTGTATTAGGATCTATGTGTGACTAAAAGTCACGATGAATTTGTTTTATGAAGGTGGTCACACCTATATTTGGGGCATAAATGTTGACTATCATTATATCCCCTTGCTGGATTGTTCCTTTTACCAGTAAAAAGTGACCTTCTTTGTCTCTTCTGATAAGTTTAGGCTTGAAATCTAATTTGTCTGATATCATAGTTGCTACTCCTGCTTGTCTTCGTGTTCTACTAGCGTGGATTACCTTGCTCCAGCCTTTTACTTTTAGTTTGTGAATGTCTTTACTTTTCAGGTGTGTTTCTTGTAAGCATCATATAGATGGATTGAGATTTTTGATCCATTTTTCCACCTTATGTCTTTTGATTGGGGAATTGAGTCCATTTATATTCAGCGTGGTTATTGAGAGATGATTCTTAATTCCTAACATTTTGAGTTTTGACTTCTGTTTGAGGTAGTGTTTTTCCCCCCTTTTCTTAGTTGGCTGTTTGATGGGAGTTATTGTTTCTTTGGTTCTGGTGTTTATTTATTATCTCTTCTTTATAGTTAATCTCTTGAGTATTTTCTCTAATGCTGGTTTGGCAGACATAAATTCTTTCAGCTTCTGTTTGTCATGGAAAGTTTTTATTTCCCCATCAACTTTTAGAGATATCTTTGCTGGGTAGGTAAATCTTGGTTGGAAGTTGTTTTCTCTCAGAGTTTGGAATATGTCGCCGCAGGCCCTCCTGGCTTTCATGACGTGGTTTGGAAGGTCAGGGGGTGATTCTTATTGGTTTGCCTCTGTATGTTACTTGGTTTTTTTCTCTGGTTGCCTTTAAGATTCTCTCCTTGGCCTCTACATTAGTCAATTTGATTATTATGTGTCGTGGTGAACCTCTTCTCTGATCTTATCTATTAGGGGTTCTATATGTTTCTTGTACCTGGGTGTCGACCTCCCTTTCTATGTTTGGGAAATTTTCCAATATTACTTCTCTGAAAAGATTGTTTATTCCTTTGGTTTCAGCTTCTATTCCCTCTTCTATGCCTATTATTCTTAGGTTTGCTCTTTTCAAGTTGGCCAAGGTCTCTTTGATGTCCAATTCATGCTGTCGAATTGTTTTTTCTATATTATGTATGATGCGCTCACTTTTGGAGTGGTCGTCTTCTAAGAGTGAGATTCTGTTTTCCATATGATCTAGTCTACTGTTAATAGTTTGTATTGATGCCTTCATTTCAGTTATTGCATCCCTCACTTCCTTCAGAGCCTCTATTTGATTCCTATTTTGGGAGTCAGATTCTTTGTTTATTTGATCCTTCATTACTTTCAGGCTCTCTCTGAATTCTTTTTGGAAATCCTGTATCATTTCTACTACTAAAGTTCTGAATTGTCCTTCTGGCAATCCCTGCATTTCTGTGGTGAGGGGTTCTATTATTGTGGAGTTGTGGGGGCTCATTGTTTCTTTGTTGTTCCTCCTTCCCATGATTTCAGGTTTCTTAAGTTTATATCTTTGTTGCTTTTGGTATCTCTCTCTCACTTTGTAGGTTTCCTGTGTCTAATCACTCTCCCTGTATAGTAACCTCTTCTGGATGTAGATATTTATTACTAGGTGTGCCTTAAAGGTGGCTAGCCTCTACTGTATGGTTATTCTTAGCTCTCTGTTGTGTGTTTACCACCCTTTAATATGTTCTTTGATATCTGTGTCCCGTATGACTCCACTGCTGTTCTGCCAGTAGATTGTTGGTACTGGGTTGCAATTACTCTAGGGTTCCTTTTGTCTGCTGCAATGGTATTGTTGATGAGATCCAGGTGTTGAAGTCCATGGACCCTCTTGGACTGGCCTGGGTGCAGGTAGGGGCAAGTTCACCCTCTTCGCTGCCTGTGTCCCTCTTTCTCTCTGCCTGGGCACTGGTGGGGGACACGGGCACTCTCCACACGTTAGGCCAAGTCCCTCTCGGCTCACCTGGGGGCAGGTGAAGGGAGGCTCACCCTCTTCACTGCCTGTGTCTCTTTTTCTCTCTGCCTGGACACAGATGGGGGACACCAGCACTCTCCACTTGTTAGATCGAGTCCTGAGCCCCTCTCTGGCTGGCCTGGGCACAAGTGGGGGTAGGCTCACCCTCTTTGCGACCTGTGTCCCTCTTTCTCTCTGCCTGGGCAGAGGTGGGGGACACCAGCCCTCTCTGCACGTTAGGCCAAGTCCCTCTCAGGCTGGCCTGGGTGCAGGTGGGGAAAGGCTCACCCTCTTCACTGCCTGTGTCCCTTTTTGCTCTCTGCCTGGGCACAGGTGGGGGACACCAGCACTCTCCGCAGGTTAGGCCAAGTCCCGAGTCCTTCTCAGGATGGCCTGGGCACAGGTGGGGGGAGGCTCACCCTCTTCTCTGCCTGTGTCCCTCTTTCCTCTCCGCCTAGGCTCAGGTAGGGAACTCTGGAGTTCTCCACTTCCCAAGTCCCTCTGGGTCTGTCTGTTTAGGCGGAGACACTCTGCGGCTGGGTGCAGGCCAGTGGCACCAGCACTCTCCTCCCGTTTAGGGTGAGACCCTCCTGGGCTTTCTGGGTTATAGACGGGAATGCTGGGGCTTTCAGCATCCCACCTCTGCTTGTTGCCGAGTCCCTCGGGGCTGTCCCCAGAGCAGGCAGGGAAGCGCGCTCTACTGCCTGGGTGTGACCCTCTTTTCTCTCTGCCTAGGTTCAGGTGGGGATCTCTGGCGTCCACTTCCCAAGTCCCTTTGGGTCTGTCTGTTTAGGCGGAGACACTCTGTGGCTGGTCTGGGTGCTGAGGTGGGGAGAGGCCACAGCTCTCTACTGCTGGCGTCCCTCTTTCCCTCCGCCTGGGTGCTGGCCAGCAAAGCCGGCCCTCTCCTCCCGTTTGAGGCAAAACACTCCTGGGCTTTCTGGGTTGCAGAAACCAGCGTTTCGGGGAACGCTGATATTTTCAGCTTCCTGCCTCTGCTTGCTGCCCAGTCCCTCGGGGCTGTCCTATGTGCAGGCGGGGACGCCGTGCTCCCCAGAGAAGGCTGCATTGGTCTGCAACTTTCAGACTGGCTCTATTCCTCATATTTTCCTGTGTGGCTACAGCCACAGACTGCTTGTGTCCCCACCCTCTCTTTTTTCGGGGAGGGGGCTCTTTTCAGTTATTCTGTGAGGCTGCAGCACTCACCTCTCCTGCCGAGTGTGTGGAGGACCAGAGGATTGCGATGGAAGTGGATGACAGTCTTCCTTCTCCACCCTTTTGTCCTGGGGTTGTCGGATTTTGTGATTGGTGATCCCGATGTCTGAGAGAAAGGCCTCAGGTTGCTGGTTATAAGATTTTTTGGATCTTCTGAAGGTTCCTGCTGGTCCGGTGACCCGGTCTGGGACCAATGTCCACGTTTTAACTCACACATCTGTTCAACTACCCCGTGTGTTTTCAGAAAAGACAGAAGGAGGCTCCTTACTTAGAGGTAACCCTTAGGCCAGGAAGAAAGCCTTCAAGGCACGCAGTTGTAGATAGCCAGGCAGTGTTCTTATTGTACAGAAATGGGTAGGAACGAAGAGAAAAGATGACTTTTGCTGGCGGACAGAGGCTGAAGAGGCATCTATTATGGCCTTGGTTGCTACAGAGGTCCTCCTCGGACCCAGTTTCATGACCGACTCCCTGATACATGCCCCTCTACATCTGCTGGAACCCCAAGGCTTCAATCTAAGGAGCGAATGATCCGTCAGCTAACATTTAAAATTATTATGCGCTCTTTGGGGTTAGATTTTTTACCTAAATTACTTTTAATATCTTACTCAATATCAAGGTCGCTTGAACCATTTATTTAGTCCTTTTGGCATCATTCTCTGAAGCAACATAAAGAATGATTCTTAGATTTAATCAGGTTCTTTCCAAAAGGGTTCTTCATAATGACATGGCTCTAACCCAGATTTTGATCCTAAAATGTATTTCTAATTTCCTTTTGAACCCATTCCTGGGATAACTAAGGGATTTTTGCATTTAAGGAAAACAATGGCTTTATTAATTTTTACTTCTATTTTTCAGTGAGATAGTTATTTATTTTTCTTCATAAACCCCATGGATTTTGAGAGAAGAAAAATATTGATTTTTCACATGTTTATATTTTCAAAGTAAATAAAAAATGAGGAACCAATTTTCCAAAATCAGGAATATCAGGGTTTTTCCTAATTAAAGGTTGACGTAAGTAGGCTTCTTTTCATAATTACTCACTTTTCATTTATTGACTTTATAAGGAATATGATCCACTTAATCATATATTATTTTGTTTTGGGGTTTTTTTTGTGGACCAAACCTAGGGGTGCTCTACCCCTGAGCTGCATCCCCAGCCCTTTTAATTTTTTTGAGACAGGGTCTCACTAAGTGCCCAAGCTGACCTCCAACTTGCAATCCTCCTCCCTCAGCCTCCCAAATAACTGGAATTACAGTCATGCACCAGCGCACCTGGCTCATTCAAATTTTGTAAGACACTGTAGGATAAATGTTGAGTTGGTAATAAGAAATAAACCTAAGAGCAGAGTATTATAGTTTGATATAAAATATTCCCTAAAAAGCTCATTTATTAATGTTTTTAGCTGATGTAATTGAGTCATGATGGTTACAATCCCAGAAGCAGTTAAATCCATTGTAATGGAGTTACCTGGCTGGTACCTGGTAGGCTGGTAGGGTATGGCTGGAGGTGGTGCGGCCGTGGGGATTATATATGGTTCCTCCTCCCCCTGCTCTCTCTCTCTTGCTTCCTGCCTCCATGATGTGAGGAGCACAGCCCATGTACTCTCCCTCTCTCCGCCTCCCACCGCCATGCCCTGAGATCCCCGGTCCCCAGCCTCACATGGACTGAGCCTAAAACCATAAAAAAATAAATCTTCTTTCCTCTAAGTTATGTGGTCAGATATTTAGATTATGACTCTGAGAATGCTGATGGATACACAGGGCAAAGAGCTGGAAGAAGAATCCAGAAGCTCCGAGTGGGTCCACCACTCCCTGCAGGTACAGCCAGTGTGTCGTCCCTGCATACCCCCCGGCCATGCTGACCACAGATCTGTGAATGGCCTCCCTGAACATGTCAGTCCCAGAATCCAGAGTGATAAGAGACACTGTTACATTCCTATGTCCACTCAGCAGAACTTTTGAGTTCCCTATTTATCCTAGGAACAGTGGGGAAACCCCCATCACACAAGTCCACAGAGCTACCAGGCCTATCAGTTGTTGACAACCAAATAGTCCATTTGGGCAAGGGAAATGGCGTGATGTGAATACCTCTTGTGTGGCTTTTTCTTCCTCCATCCTAAAGAGTGTCCCTTTGAAAGGAAAGGGCAGAGCCATGATGGATAAGAAGGACCCAGAGCGTGACTGTTGGGAATTGGTCAAGTCAGGAATCGCACAGTGCCTCGCTTGCTCAGTCGGTCTCCTGAGCACCAGAGCTGGTGAGGACTCCGAGAGCCCACCCACAGTGAGTGCTCAGTGTGAGGCGGCTCAAGAAGAAGTGTCGCCTGCAGGGAGCCTGGAGTCTAGTGGAGCTGAAAGATAATAGTTTTAAAACCATTATAGCCAAGCACGGTGGTGCACACCTGTAAGGTGACTGAGAAAAGAGGCTGAGGCAGGAGGATCACAAGTTCAAGGCCAGCCTCAGCAACTTAGTGAGACCCTGTTTCAAAATAAAAAAATAAATAAAAAGGAGTGGGGGTGTAGCTCAGAAGTAGAGTGCCTCTGGGTTCAACCCCCAGCACAAAACAAAACACACTTCTTTTTTTTTTTTCTGTGGTACTGGGGATTGAACCCAGGAGCATTCTACCTCTGAGCTACACCCCCAGCCCTATTTTTTATTCTTTATTTTGAAACAGGGTCTCACTAAGTTGCGGAGGGCCTCACTAAGTAGCTGAGGCTGGCCGCAAACCCGGATCCTCCGGTCTCAGCCTCCCAAGTACTGGGATTACAAGCGTGCGCCATCACACCCGGCTAACAAAACACAATTCTAATGTGTGGTGAGCATTATGAATGAAGAGATAAGGGTCCCCTAAGAGAGCGCATCTGAGTTGGCAGTAGGAGACTAGGAAAAACACCCATGGGACATGAACGCAGGAAAGAATGAGTGCATGAATCAAAACCCAGGAGGCCAGAGGCTGCTGAGCCAGGACGACAGGGCTGGAGAGAGAGGAGGACCCCGTGGTGTGTCCTTGCAGGCTGTGCGCAGGAGTTTGGCTTTTATTCTAAATGCACAGGGAATGTATGCACAGGGGTTAAGCAGGAGAGGGAGGTAATACAGTTTCGCTTTCGCAGATTCACAGTAGCTGTTGAGTGGAGAATGCATTGCAGACAGCCAAGTGGGAAGGGAGTACATGCCAGGAGCCGTGTGCTGTCGGCCAGTCAAGACCTAATGGTCCCTTAGCCAGGTGTGGGGGTGCACACCTGTAATCCCAGTACTTGGGAGACTGAGACCAGAGGATCACAGGTTCGCAGCCCGCCTCAGCAACTTAGCGAGACTCCCAGCAATTTAGTGAGACCCTGTTTCAAAATAAAAAATAAAATCAATTGGAGGTAGAATGCCCCTGGGTTTGCAATCCCCAGCACTGCACAGAAAAAAAAAGAGTGAATGGTCCCTTCAACCGGGGGGGGGGGGGCTCATATTAAAGAAGTTACGCTGGAGGACAGACAAAAGACATACCTGTCAAAGAACCACTATTTGGGTAATGGAAAAAGAAAGAAGAAAGTGATACTAAAAGTCCTAATCCCAGTATATTTTCCTCACCTCACTCATCTTTAAAAGCTGGACATGGTGGCGCATGCGTATAATCTTAGTACTTGGGAGGCTGAGACAGGAGGATCACAGGTTTGAGGACAGCCTCAGCAAGTACTGAGACTTTCATCAACCTAGTGAGACCCTGTTTCAAACTAAACATAAAAGAGGGCTGGGGGAGTAGCTCAGAGGTAGAATGCCCCTCAGTTCAATCCCCAGTACCACAAAAAATAAATAAAGTTGTGCAAAGACTCTCTCTGTGCATGTGACCTCTGTGCTGTGGAGAATGTTGGAGCCTGGTTCCCTGAGTGGCCTGCGGGTGCGTTGACTTCAGGAGGTGCTTGGAAGTGCTGTGCTGTAGCAATTGCTGCTTTTGCTCTGTTCCTTTAAGTTCCTGGGGTGGGGGGCATCTGTGAGTTGAGTGTGGAGATGCGGGAACATCCAGATTAAGGATCATCGTCCTGTTGTCTCAGAAGTTGGATCCTTTGAAAAGACCTAATTAGTTACTCATCGTAACTACATAGGCCTGTATTAAGTTGACACACAATTTCACGAATCTTAGCATTTAGGTGAAATAAGAGGATATAAAAAATTAGTTGATAATTGAAGAAATGGAAAAAGAAAAATATGGTCATGTGCGGTTTCTTTGTAGATGTTTAATTTCATCTCCACCCAGGTGATTTTACGATGAGAAGTCCTCAGTTTTCAAGTTTGGGTGGGAAGAAAGAGCACCATTTATAGATCAAAAGGAAGATAAGAGTAAGTAACCGACCTCTCTGGGTGCGCTTCATTTCTGTCAGTGTTTCTGCAGGGAGACCCTCAGCATGGCTGCTGCTAGGCAGGGTGAACTAAGTAATTCAGCCTTTTCTGCGGCATATCCACTCTCTGCTTATTTTCCCCCTCAAATTACATATTCTGGCAAGATTTCTCACTCGTTAAAGCATCTAATTATTGTGTTTGGCAGTCATGGTTGGTTGCATTATATAAACAAATGCCGACTTCAAACATTGAAGCTGATTTTTTTCATAGTCTGCCAGAAAGCGACCATTTGATGTGCAGTTGGGAAGCTCCATTTCTGATTACATAATTTAGGTCTGAGAATAGGAATTTGGCATTTATCTGCAGTCCTAATGCCATAGAAAATTAGCCTTTATCAACCTCGCTAGAAGTGCAAATTATCATAGATACAAGTTCCAGAAAAACTTTTAAGGTAAGCTCCAGGCTATTAAAAGATCTTTTTTTTTTTTTTTGTGGTACTGGGGATTGAACCCATGGGCATTCTACCTCAGAGCTCTACCCCCAGCCCAATTTTTTATTCTTTTATTTTGAAACAGGGTCTCACTAAGTTGTAGAGGGCCTCACTAAGTAGTTGAGGCTAGCCACGAACCTGCGATCCTATGTCTTAGCCTCCCAAGTACTGGGATTACAAGCATGTGCTACCACGCCTGGGTTTAAAAGATCTTTTTATCTTCAAGCATATGCACAACTCTCTAGTACTGCATCATTTTAGAATGTGCTGTGTGCCTCCGCAACTTCGTGAGACCCGGTTTTAAAATAAAGTATAAAAAATAGGGCTGGGGGTGTAGAATGCCCCTGTGTTCAATCCCCGGTACCGCAAAAAAAAAATAGGGCTGGGGGTGTAGCTCAGAGGTAGAATGCCCCTGGGTTCAATCCCCAGTACTGCAAAAAAAAAAAAAAAAGAATGTGCTGTGTGATTTGTGATCTCTGCAGAGCTATAGCAGACCCAGATCCTTCCCAGCCATGGAATAACCCCTGAAGGCTTAAGATGAAGATCCTGGTACACAAAGTTCATTTTCTTCTGCCTGTCTGTGGGCAATGCTTTCTATCCCATGCATAAATATATCCAAGAACACTGACTGGCAATCATCAAGATACAAATAATAAATGCTGGCGAGGATGTAAGCAAAATGAACAGTTCTACATTGTTGATGGGATTGTAAATTAGTACAACCACTATGGAGATCAGTATGGCGGTTCCTCAAAAGACTAGGAATGGAACCACCATATGGCCCGGGTATACCACTTCTTAGTATTTTTCCAAAAGAATTAAAGTCAGAATATTATAGTGATACAAGCACATCTGTGTTTGTTTATGGTAGCACAGTTCACAATAGCCAAATTATGGAACCAACCTAGGTGTCCATCAACAGATGAATGGATAAAGAAAATGTGGTGTATATATACACAATGGAGTTTTACTCAGCCATAAAGAAGAAGGAAATTATGTCATCTGCAGGAAAATGGGTGGAACTGGAGAACGTCATGCTAAGTGAGATCAGCCAGACTCAGAAAGTCAAGGGTCGCATGTTTTCTCTCATATGTGGAAGCTGGAGAGAAAAAAGGGAAGAAAAGGTTCCTCATGGAAGTAAGAACAAGACCAGGAGAGTAGGAAGGGGGCCGGCCAGGGGAGGGAAAAGGGAAGTACAGGGAATCATGCTTTGTGCATATATGAATGTATCACTGTGAATCTCACTATTATAATGCACCAGTAAAAAATTTTTCTAACAACAACAAAGAACACTGACAGCTCACCAGACGCTAGAACATTATATATTCCTATAGTGGAGGAAAACTTAAGTAAGACAAAGCCTTTAAGGAACTGTTTTTTTCTCAACTTAATTTATAAAAGAAATTCTAGCCTTCCCTCCCCACCACCCACACAAATTACTAGACATGAGGAGTTTATTTAAGGGAAAAAGCGAGGCCTTCTGATGTGCGTCATCCTGTCAGTCTGTGTTCGCCTGGGCCCCCACCTGGCGTCCTGGAGCCCAGTGTCAGGCTGCTGCTCTCGGAGTTGACCTGGAGGCAGAGCAAAAGCCGGAGTCATCAGAGGAAGGTGAAATCATAGTTTAGATACCATATTTACTTACTGAGGTAGGAACTTGCATGACCCAGTTTAGTAGAAAAAAAAAAAGAATTAACAAGAGTTGAAAGAGGTTTTTATGGTTAACCCCAAGTTACCAGAAGGGTCAGTTAGGCAGCCCTGCTCCTCTCTTGAGGAAGCCAGAGGGTTGCTGTTTTAGTCTAATGATGATTACAGGACAGGATGAGTGAGCTGAGTCCAACCTCTCTTCCCCTGACTTTCTCCAAATCAGCCTGCTACTGGGGAGTAGCAGAGTTCATCTGAGAATGGCAGCGCCTAGATGAATTGCAGCGAGACAGGGTCCAACGATTGCCTGCAGTTGGTGTAGAACTCCTTTTATGGCACTGGGGCTTCACATTTGTTTCAAGTTATATAATGCCAGATTATACCTGAGACATTTCCTAGAAAGGGTGCATAGAAGTTGGGAATGGTTTGCTGCTTGGTAGTGCAGTGGTGAACTTAAAACTTTCATGAATGGATGTAGTGGGCTAGGTGAAAAAAATTAATAATTTCGGGCAACATTTTGGAGCTCAGCATGTGCCAGCAGACAATGTGGGGGAGAGCCTTTGCACGGAGTTGACCATCTCTCCTCCTGCACCCTGTGACCACAGCTCCTGATGAGGTCTTCCTGCCCTCCCCTTGTCCCCTTCAGACACTCGCCGTATGCACCATTTATTGATCCACACTGGGCAAATGACTGGCAGGATTCGGAAACTTACCTAAAGTCACAGTCATACGTGGCAGAACCAAGACTCACACCCAGATATGTCACATGCTGCAGTACACACCTTTAATCGTGGGCACTGTCTCCAGCACAGGGCGGAGGGTTGGGTGGAGGGAGGTTCTATCCCTACAGTCTCATCCTTTAGTTTTTCACATTTACAATGTATGTAAGGAGTCTTGAATCTTTTCTCCCCTTCCTAAAATCGTTTTATTTTTGCCCTTTGTCTTGATTGATTGATTGATTGATTGATTGAGTTTGCAGTGCTGGAGAATGGAACCCAGGACCTCTTGCGTGCTAGGCTGTCACTTTACCTCTAAGATATATCCCCAGTCCACCCCTTGTCTTTAATAATAAAACTTCTTTTTCTTTTTTTTTTGTGGTACTGGGGATGGAAACCCAGGGGCATCTACCTCCGAGCTCTACTCCCAGCCCTATTTTTTATTTCTTATTTTGAAACAGGGTTTCACTAAGTTGTGGAGGGCCTCACTAAGTAGCTGAGGCTGGCAGCGAACTGGGATCCTCCAGTCTCAGCCTCCCAAGTACTGGGATTACAAGCGTGCGCCACCACGCCCGGCTTTAAACTTCTTTTTCTTTGTGAGAGAACAAGCAGTAAAATTAAATCTAAAAAGATGAAACTAAACAGCAAAAATGTGCTGAGCATGGTGGCACACACTTGTAATCCCAGTATGTGGGAGGCTGAGATGGGAGGGTCACGGGTTCAAGGCCAGCTTTAGCAACTTAGCAAGGCCCTGTTTCAAAATAAAAAAGGGCTGGGGGGTATAGCTCAGAGGTAGAATGCCTCTGGGTTCAATCCCCAGTACCAAAAAAGGGGGATTTGGGTAGAATGACCCTGGATTTAGTCCCCAGCACCACACACAAAAATCAAACTATATAAACATTTCTTACAGATATGCTCAAATACATAGAAAATATAGATGAATTAAAAACTAGTAAAAAATAAAGTTACTAACAGAAAGTGTAATACAAAAGAAAAATATCCAAGATTCAGACTGTACGCCATGGGTCAGGTTTTCTCCACACCTGACATGTGTCTCTCATATAGTGTGCTGTCTGTGCTGAGAAAGAAACTCTAAATTCTGAAATCCGATGTCTTCCATCTAATTTGGAACAAAACTGATTAGCATCTAATTCCTAGATGGTTCGTTGCAATACTATCCTTTATACCATTTTGTTAGTAGTAATAGCTACAACCATTTAAAATGATGTTACGAATGTCTGTATTTACCTCCTTGCTGGCTGCAGAGGCCAGGGCAGGTTTGGGGACTGCCACATTTGAGATCCTATAGCCACAGTAGAAGAGGAAGGAGGGAAGGGAGACCCCAGTGCTATCAAAGGAGAGGGTTGGACCACTGAGATGTAACAGGGAGGCCCAACAAGAAGGAGTTTACTGGTTAACAAGGGACTCCTATCTGAGATTGCCCAAATCCTGTTCATAGAAAATCTGCTTAGCCAATTATTCATTAATTAAAACCTAATAGCAAATAAGAGTAAAGGAGGAAGCTTTATAAGTCTTTTCGATTCATTTCTTTGACCCCTTAAATGTTGGTATGAGTATGATCCAATGCATAAAGACAAAATGTGGCAAAAAAAGCAAATATGATTTTTCACTTTGTGCAAATCAATTATTTTAAAAGTACTCCCAATGAACACCTGAATTCACCAGTTCCTGAGTAAGCTTCAGTAACTCTATAAAGCAAACAGGAGAAAGCTAACTCATGGCATTAATAACTCTCCATATAGCAACAGGAATGATTTTCTAACCGATCCATGTTAATGTCAGATGCCCTAGTAAACAGACGTTTTTATATTAGGTTCAGCCTTGAATTACCCATCTTGACCCAGTCTAATTGATGTAAGTGGTAGGAATTAATTTTGTGCAGGCAGGGATAAAGGCTAATCCGAATCAATCAGCGCCTTGTAATTAATCCACATACTCTTTTTTAAAAAGAGAGAAATGTTGGCACATTCTCTCTGGCATAAGGTTCTGTACCAATCTGATGTGGAATTCTAAAATTTTATAGGGTTCAAATTTCAGGGTAGGATTACTACTTACAAAGGTTTTGCTAAAGCAGATGGTCCTTTCCAACTGCCAAATGTTAAGGTCTTGGGGGAATCTGTTTTAACCAGGCATGAGCCCATGAAGGAGCATGTGAATTAAAGACAAAACATTTCCAGGTGCCTTTTAAATGTCGTTAGAGAACCCGGGTTTCATCATGTTAGGCTAGCATTGATATTGGAAGGTTTTTTTTTTTTTGCGGTACCAGGGATTGAACACAGGGGCGTTCTACCTCCGTGCTACACCCCCAGCCCTATTTGTTTTATATTTTATTTTGAAACCGGGTCTCACGAAGTTGCAGAGGGCCTCACTAAGGAGAGAGAA
>PVJS01023154.1:0-29873 GCA_004027185.1 Glis glis | reverse complement strand
TGCAGGTATGAGTGTGTGTGTGTGTGTGTGTGTGTGTGTGTGTGTGGCAGCGGGTGGAGTGGGTGGAAAGGTAGGACAGGCAAAAGTTCAATTAAACTGTCAATACCCCAGACAGGTGTGTCTACATTTAACCTCCACATTCACTCCTTTTAAAAAACTGTTTAACAAACACTTACTATTAGAATCCAAGTGAACATGTGGACCACGACCACCAGCCCCGTGCAACCGAGGTGCTTGCTCCTATTTCTCAGGTTTCTTAAGGAGTGTGGGCTCGGTGAGATTTTGAGGGTACTTGCTGCATCACAAGGGATCTATTTGGGGGAACACACAAAGAGTACTGGCATGGTGATGGTGCATATCACAGATGCATTTATTCAGGCCGTATAATAAATGGTACTTATACAAAGGTTTAGCGATGTTCCGTATTCCCCTCTAACACAGCTTGTTTAAGTTTAAAGGCTGACTGAAGTTTGTTTAATGTGTATTCAAGTAAGCTGGTTAACGATGACCATGAGCAGGCCAGGATTTAACCTTTCAGAGCTCCACTTCTTTTATCAGCACTCCTGGTATTATTCTATGTATTTTTATGTGTGTGGTACTGGGGATAGAACCAAGGGTCATTCTACCTCTGAGCTACACTCCCAGCCCTTTTTATTTTTTTGTTTTGAAACAGGGTCTCACTAGGTTGCTGAGGATCTCTTTAAGTTGCTGAGGCTGGTCTCAAACCTGTCTCACTCTCCCAAGTACTGGGATTACCAGTGAAGCTCATCAACCCCATTCCTATCCAAATCTTCTGGTAAAACTGGGTATAGTAGGGCTTCCTGGGGATGCAGATTTTTTTTAAAATAATGGTTTGAAGCATCTCTGCAGGACCAACGGCTCAGGCCATACCAGATACACAACTGACCTGGAAAAGGTCTCCATGTTCACTCTTAACCGACAGACATGGAAGATGTTGCATATGAAGAGGCAACTGATAAGGGAGGCTCTATCCCAGATCTACTCTCTCCCCTCTTATCCACCAGAGGTGCACATGTGGGGGTCAGCGAGGCAGCTCACTGTGGTAGGAGCCTCATTGGTCCATCTTACACTGGGCTGTTTTTACTGCATGTACTTCAAGCAGCCAAGTGCTCCATTGTCACAAATGTCCATGTTCCTTCAGTGGTAAAATAAAGGGACAGGGCAAGTAGGGGGATGTCAGGGCCCTTCGGGTCTGGAAGAGGTGCCCTGAGGAGCCAGACTCCTCAAAAGAGAGGTGGGAGGAGAGCAGGCATCCTTGTCTTCATGGGGATTGATGATAGAGATCCAGATGAAGAGATGTGAGCTGAGCTGTCGAGGTCCCAGCCTCTGAAACTTGTCTCTAGGGCCTCCACCTTATACTTCTAGGTTGAACAGGTTGAATCTGTGTTTGCAAAGTGAAGGGACAGACTTCCATATGCAGCTGCTGAAACTGTCAGCATCAGAAAAAGACCTTGGTGGAACTGAAAACGCAGCACAACTCTGAAATGCCAGAGTCTGCAGGAACTTAAACTACCCGGGACCCAGGAATATACAAAACCACGGAGGAAGGGAGAGGCCTGGTGGGGATCCTGCCTCTGGGTTCTGTGGACACCCTACCACTGGGCAGGCAGCTGGGCTCACTCATTAGTGATGGGAAGCAGTGCCTGCTGTCCTCCTTGCTGGGCTCGCGATTTAAATAAATGCCTCAGTAGAGTGACAGCTCGCTCAGGTCATGGGCTTCAGAGTCCCTCATGAAGAGTGCTACATTATTGATGAGCACGGAGGGTCACCTCTTTTCTCTACATTGAGGCCTGGGCTGAAAAATGAGAAGGAAGAAGGGGTCTGGCCCTATGCCTTCCATTTAATGGTCCACTATCTGCCAGGAACAATTCTAAGTGATTTATGTAGGCTTTTTTTTTCAACAGATGGGGAAGCTAAGGCAGAGAGAGGTCAGCTGACTAAGACCACACGGATAATAAGTGGCATGACTGGGACTTGAACTGGGACTTGGAATCATCATGGTAGGGTCAGAGTCCTCATGCTTGGGGGCCAGGAGATTCTGGCCTCTTGCCATGCTGGGCTGCCTTATCCAAGCAGAACAGAGCACCCACTGAATTTAGCAGTCTTTTCCAAGGTGGTTACCCAAAAAACAGGTCAAAGTGTCTAGTACCCAGAAGCTGGTGAAAGGGAGTGTGGGTTGCTGGGGGATGGAGACAGGTCTAGGAGACGCCCTTTTCTCTCCTCTGCATGCTGCCTGCAGGATTACTTATTGAAGCATTACAGAAATGCCACCTTCCTCTTCTGGGTGATTGGTACATGCAGCACCAGATGGCTGTCCTCGGGGTTCACTGCAGCTAAGCATAAATATAAAATCTACCATTTCTGGTGGGGGTCTGATGATGCCCAGGTGTGTGGTTTCAGAGAAATTTTACCTCGAGTCAATCAGTAGGCCCATATTAGGAGACACATGTAAATTTATTGCAGCTAGGTTTTATGTCTTCGTCAGTCATTAGCAAAATTTCGTACCAGAAATTCTTTCCTCTTTAATCTTGGTGGGATTGGCATTACACATAAATTGATGATTAAGACAAGAATATCTTGCAGATAGGGAGGTCGTTAATCTGAAGGGTTTTTGCAGTGCGAGACGCAAATGCTCAGTGACAGGTATGTCGGGATCCCCCAAAGCCTTCTTAATCTGCCATAAAGGGATCCAAGGAAAGGTTTGATTATTTTGTTAACACAAATAAGAAGTCCTTTTGCAGCTCAGCTCTCTTTGCAGCTCCAATTCCTTTACCATTTGTTTAGATAAACTTTCCAGCCCCTAGAGGGTCAGCTCATCAACAGCTTCTTTCCCTCTGTGTTCTCAATGACAGCCCTGGGATTTGGGGTCTACACACACAGAAGGTGAGGGTAAAACAAGCATGCTCTGTCTCTCCAGCGTTGCTCTGCGGGCCTCTGTGACCAGTTCTTTCTCCTGTGCTTCTCCTCCAGGGTGGGGGGTGGGGGACCTGAATGTTTCCATAAACATCTTGGTCCATGGCGTCACTGGTCAATTCTGGGAGATGAACAATGTCGCCCTATCAGCCCACCTTGCAACAAGCCAGGATTCAGGAGGCTCCAGCTCTAGTTCAGCTTGGCCACAGCTGTCCTGTGACCTGGGGCGAGCCATCCTATGGCATTGGTTTCCCTGACTGGAACTACTGACAATTGAAGTCTTTTCAGTTTTAGAGGCTATAACCCTGTAACCTTTGCTGCACAATATACTGGCCCAGAGGCCTAAGCAAAGACTCTCATAACCAGCTTACTTTGTTTGGTATGTTTGGCCTTCTAATGCCTGTTACATTAGCCTAGACAATGATGTAGCAGACAGACAGGAAGTGTTCAAAGGTATGTGGAGTGTCTGGTATTGAACTTCCTAGTTCAAATCCTGGCTCTGAGTGACCTTGGGCCAATTTTGTAACCTGTCTATGCCTTAGTTCTTGTGTGTAAAAATGGACATGACAATAAGAGACCTTGTGAGAATTAGACAATGTTCATAAAATACTTAATACAATTCTTGGCCAACCCTAAATACTAAATGTTAGCTGTATTACCAACTTCATTCTCTGTAACTTGTAAAAACCATGGTCTCATATTTCTAATACAAATTTAGCCAGGAACCCACTTCCCCCATCAACTAAATTAATTAGTCTTTATTTAGAGATTGGTCTGGAATGGCGGGGACTGCCCCCTTCCTTCCTGTTTTTATGAGGTGTCCATCTCACTTGGGAGGATGAAGATGAGGACAGGAGCTTTCTCGGGTTCTGCAGCAGGTCTTCCTTGGACTGGCCTACAATCTGCTTCCTTCCTGCTTTTCTGGAATCCAGGATCTCCCCCAGACCCCAATCTTGGACTCGAGTGTGCTTCTGTCTACAGCTTTCTTGGCTTGCCTGCTCTCAAAACCTATGGCGCTAGCTGGGTGTGGTGGTGCACGCTTGTAATCCCAGTACTTGGAAGGCTGAGCCAGGAGGATCGCAGGTTCAAGGCCAGACTCAGCAACTTGTGAGGCCCTCCACAACTTAGTGAGACCCTGTTTCAAAATAAAGAATAAAAAATCAGGCTGGGGGTGTAGTCCGGAGGTAGAATGCCCCTGAGTTCAATCCCCAGTACCACAAAACAAAACAAAACAAAACAAAACAAAACAAAACAAAACAAAAACCAACCAAACAAACAAAAAACCTATGGCACACTTGTAGAAACTTCCTGGTTGTGTGCCAGTGAGGGATCTTTGTGTCTTTCTTTCCCCTTCACCATCTTCTCTCCCTCCTCCTTGGCTTTTTTCCCTTTTTTTTCCCCAGGGAGCCCCTCTTCTCCTCGTCCCCAGCCATCTTCTCCTCATCCCCAGACTTCTCCAGGGTCTCATCCACCATGGTCTCGGCTTAGAGCCTTGCAAAGAAAATTCTGTCCCTCTGCACCTTTCAGCAAAACTATCAGCCCAAAAAGTTGAGGAAAAAATTCATTATCTTTAATGGGATTTCTTTACCAGTGCTGGCCAGGAGGGACTCGAGTTCCCAGGAAATCGAAATTAATGAATGCCCTTCCACAGGGTGTGGAGAGGAGCGGGGGAGGCCAACCAAACTGAGCTGTAATTTCTCTTTGAGCTTTGTGACAAAGGGTGATAATCTTAAACAGAAAACCGAAAAGACCATCTAGATAGGAAAAAGGATTTAGAGCGTCCCTGGGAACCCCAGGACTGTTTGGAATCCATTCTGTGCCAAGTGGAAATATTTGGATGCATGAAACGGCTGCTCTCTTTTAATTGGCATCTGGTTGATCGGGGATGGCTCTCTACGACCATGAGAGGGTTGTCAGGAAGATCAGTGCAAAGAACATTTCACTAACAAATTCCTAATTTCATCTGTGCCAGCTGCAAAACTTATTGTACTCATTTTGGCTCTTGAAGGAAAGAGCAACTGGCGGGTACCTTTGGGGTCTTGGAAGGAGATTTAGAGAGGTTTGTTGGTCTATTAGAAAGCAGGGGGAGTGGGTCTTCCCTTCAGCTGTGAACTCTGGAGAAGTCTATTAGAAATCTCCATGTAGAGCTCCAATCTCTCTCCCTTTGATTCAATCACCCCGAGTCATTAGGCTGGTTGAACACTGCTTTAGACTGCGCACTATAAATAATTAAAATGTAGAACGTGCGGTCACCTGACGCAGCCCCGGGGGAGGGAGCAATGCAGAGTGTGTCTGGCTTTGTGATGAGCTTCTTCTTTTTTTTTTTTTTTGCGGTATTGGGGATTGAACCCAGGGGCATTCTACCTCCAAGCTACACCTCCAGCCCTATTTTTTAATTCTTTATTTTGAAACAGGTCACTAAGTTGCAGAGGGCCTCACTAAGTAGCTGAGGCTGGCCGCGAACCCGAATCCTCCGGCCTCAGCCTCCCAAGTACTAGGATTACAAGCGTGCGCCACCACGCCCGGCTGTGATAAGCTTCTTGCTGGCTCCTTCTCTAGCCCAGCCCAGGCCTCTCGGCAGCAGCCTCATGCTCCAAACCAGCCCCGTGCTGGCATTTGTGTCACATTCCTCAGCCCATCCTGGAATTAGAACCTGGATTTCTAGGCCCGCTCTTCCTCCTGGCATCAGGTTTCAGGACTGTCCCTTCAGCTGGCAGATGGCATTCACCAAAAGAGGCTGAGTGTTAGTTCTGAGGGCTGCCACATGGGTCAGTGCAGACTGGTGGACCAACTGTGTGTCTATTATGGGCTGGCTACATCGCGCTCATTAGTATAGATGTTACCTTGTACACCTGTCACTTTTTGTGGCAAGAGCACTTACCTATTCTCTCAACAACTTTTAGGGATACAACACATTGTTGTTACCAATAGTCACCATCTTGTACAATTGCATATTCTATTTCTTTTGATTTTCCCACAGTCCCTATTTTATTTTGGGAACATATGATCCCCTCAATATTTATTCAGCAGATTTTCATGGGGAAACAACTAACCCCCCATTTTGCTGTTGGTTTCCTTTGAAAAGCACTGCTTTCACATGTACTGATCTTGTAATATATTTACACAAATATATTCTTTCACAGCTCTAGAGGCCAGAAGTCTGAACATCAAGGTGTCGGCAGGGCCATGCTCCTGAAGGCTCAAGGGGAGGGTCCCTTTGTGCGTCTTTTGGCTTGTGGTGGCTGCTGGCATTCCTTGGCTTGTGGTGGCATCACTCCAGTCTCTGCTTCTGTCTTCCCTGAGTCTGCCTTCTCAGTGCTGAACCCTCTTTTTATAAGGATGCCAGTCACTGGATTTAGGGCTCATTCTAATCCCTTATGACATCTTAATTTAATTACATCTGTAAAGACACATTTCCAAATAAGGTCACATTCTGAAGTCCTGGGTAGACATAGATTTAGGAGTAAGAGAACACGATTCAACCCACAATAATCCTTCCTACCCCACACGACCTTACATAACCTGTCACTCTCCCATTAAGAGAGATAGAAAAAGAAGGTCCTTCCTTGACCCAGGGGGACCTTTGTGACCCCTTCAACTAACAGAGTATAGTGAAAGTGACACTGTGTGTCTTTCAAGGGTAGGTCATAAAAGGCTTGCGGCTTCTACCTGCCTACCTCTCTCCTGCAGTGCTTGCCTTTGGAATATAGCCGCTGCACCATGAGGAAGCCAGGTACACCAAGACCATCACATGGAGAGGAACTGAGATTTCCCCAGCTGAGCTCCCAGCAACAATGAACACCAAGGCGCCAGCCTGTGTCATCCCAGCAGGAGCTCTGGGCCCAGTCCACACTCCCAGCTGAGGCTGTGGATGAGTCTTCCCGCTGAGTGCACCCAAATTGCATATTTATTAGCAAAATAGTAATTCCAATTTTTTTTATGTGGTACTGGGGATTGAACCCAGGGGCATTCTACCTTTGAGCTACACCCCCAGCCCTATTTTATTTTTTATTTTGAAACAGGGTCTCACTAGGTCGATGAGAGTCTCACTACTTGCTGAGGCTGTCCTAGAACCTGTGATCCTCCTGTCTCAGCCTCCCAAGTACTAGGATTACAGGCGTGTGCCACCATACCCAGCTTGTAATTCTTGTTTTATATTAATTAAAAAATTATTTAAAAAATTTTTATTTTGCAGGGCTAGTGACTGAACCCAGGGCTTTGTACATGCTAGGCAAGCACTTTACCACCAAGCTATGTCCTCAGTCCCAAAGAGTGTTTTCTTTTTTTTTTGTGATACTGGAAATCGAACCAAGGAACACTCCACCACTGAGCTGTACTCTCAGCCCTTCTTATTTTTTATTTTGAGACAGGGTCTCACTAAGTTCAAGCTGGCCTTGAACTTGGGATTCTCCTGTCTCAGCCTGACAGGAGTAGCTGAGATTATAGGTGTGCCATCACACCTGACTGGGATTATTGTTTTTAGTCTCTGTGTTTGGGGTGGTGTTTTATGCAGGGTTAGATATTCCTGGAACATGGAGCCTAAAGCCTTCAGAGTGTTGTAACTCCTCTCTCTAGTCTTCTTTTTCTATCTCTAACTAATTAGTCCACAAATCTTCGTCCTTCTTTTTGCCCAACCTAACTGGGCATCGAATGATTTCACTCTGGATCATATCATCACCATCTTACCTTGTCTCTGGACTTGGGTCCCTCCCTTCCTTCTTCCTACCAAATGATCTCTCTGGCCCACTTTGACCTCGCCACTATCCTGCTCAAAATTCACTGGTGGCTCTCCATTGCTGAGAGGATTTTTTTTTTTGCTTTACATTCCTTACAGTCATGACTTCTTTAATCTAGCTTCAGTTTACTTTTCCTACCTTATCTGCTATATGTTTTCTGTAAAGGTTCTATGCATCCAGGAACCCAGACTATTCACTGTTTCAAACATGCCTTGAGCTGAATCTTCTGACTTGGTACCTTGTTTAGCTTTTCAACCTTTAGTAATGTATTTTGAGCATCTAGTCATGCCAGGGAACGTACAGGAAACTGGAAGACACTGGAACTCTGCCCCCTGCCCAGCTTCTCACTACATCTAACTGGAATTCTACCCATTTGCCAGGGCTCAGCTCCAAACTTCTCTTCTTTCATGAAACCTCCCCTTAGGCAAAATTATCTTTTCTTCCCGCTGAAATCTACTATTTTCTTCTCTAATAGAACCAAGTGCTCTGCAGCTCCATGGCCACACCATGCTTTCCCAAGCCTCTTGGCCCTTAATGTGTGCTAGATATTCTCCCTTTTCCCTTTCCAACTAGTTAATTTCCACGAATCTTTATACCTCAATTCAGATGCCGCTGTCTTTTCAGAATTTTTTTTAAAAAATATTTTTGGTCCGAGATTGGTTGAATCCTCTGTTGTGGAACCCGAGAATATGAAGGACCATCTGTGTGTCTAGGTTGTGGAATGGCTACATTGATCTAATTAGCATATATTTTATCTTGCATACCAGTCTTTGTGTGTGTGTGTGTGTGTGTGTGTGTGTGTGTGTGTGTGAGTGTGTGCGGAGGGCCTCACTAGGTAGAGAGAGAGAGAGAGAGACAGGGAGAGAGAGAGAGAGACAGACAGACAGACAGACAGACAGACAGAGCTGAGGCTGGCCACGAACCCGGATCCCCTGGTCTCCGCCTCCCAAAGTACTGGGATTACAAGTGTGCGCCACCACACCCAGCAACACTTACCTATTTTCTTAGCAATTTTTAGGGAGACAACACATTGTTATTACTAGTCACCATCTTATACAATTGCATATTCTATGTTCTTCTGATTTTCCCATGGTCCCTATTTTATTTGGGGAACATATAAGCACCTCAATATTTATTCAGCAGATTTTCATGGGGAAACATAACTAATCCCCACATTATTGTTGGTTTCCTTTGAAAAATCATTGCTTTCACATGTACCAACTTAGAAAGATGCTTGCTTGCCTTGAATGGATAAGGAACTTATAGACTTGTTGAACTATTAGAAGAAGTGAATTCTAAAGAGAATTGTATTGTGTTCTGTGAGGAATTCCCCATCTTTCTCCTCCTCTTCCTCCTCTTCCTTCTTCTTCATGCGTGGTACTAAGGATTAAACCTAGGAGCATTCTACCTCTGAGCTACACCTCCAACCCTTTTTATTTTTTATTTTGAGACAGAGTCTCAATAGGTTGTTGAGAACCTCTCTAACTTTCTGAGGCTGGCCTTGAACCTGTGATCCTCCTGTCTCAGCCTCCCAAGTACTAGGATTACAGGTGTGTGCCACCACACCCAGCTCCATCTCATACTCTTAAACTCCTTTTTGGGGGATAGGATCATGAACCCTGAATTTCCTGGGATGTCATTATACATGCTGGGATTTATTCATCCGAGTCTTCCCCCCTCCGCTAAAGTGCCCCCGGGGACCATGAAGACATTACCGTGGGAGAAAGGTAGACTCTTAGAAAGATCCAGGGTTTGAGCTATATAATTTCATGACCTCTCCTAGGCTCTGATATTAAATTTGTGACTCTTGAGAGCATTTGCTGAGGGAATACATCATCCTTTGTTTTGTATTTCCTGGGTCTTACTCAATATTATGACCCTAGGGTGGGGAAAAAATACCATGACTGGTAGTACTTGAATTGCTGGCACCTATAGTATCTCTCGAGTTAATGTTACTTGCAGCTTTATCCAGGAACAATTCTGCTGTGAAATACTCAGCTGTAAAAGAAATGAGGCGACTGAGAAGGATTCTTTTGAGTGTCTCTGGCATGCAGAGAGGCGATGGGGATCTTCATGTGTACGTGTGGGAAAGCAAGGGGGGATGATAAATAGCGCGCTACCTCTCCTTTAAGAGCACGTCCTTTTATTTCTGACACTTAAAAAGACACTGTCAAAAAGATGTTTTACTGATTTGACTTTCTGTGCAGGAGAACGTGCAACAGTTACCTAGTAAGTGGTTTTATAGGGAGTTTCACCCACACGTTATAATAAACTGAGCCCGAAGATAACATATCTTTTGTGCTTTTACAGTGCTTGGATGATAACTGTGAAAAATTATCTAGTGGAGGTTAGCAAACTGTACCTGTGGTCTTTTTCTCATGACCTCTGTATGATAAAGTTTACTATCTTGGAGCATGATGCATTGTCAAATAATAGGTTTGCTTGTCTGGCCAACAAGAAGTAATTGAGGAGTGTTATAGTTTTACAATCGTGTTTCAATGACTCTGCTGCTTTTGAGTTGTTAGACCTGAACAAAATGGGTCAATGTTGAAAGAATAAAGTTTTTTCTCTCTCTCCCCCTCCCTCATCTCCCACCTTCCTTCATTCCAGAGTCTTTATGGTTTTTTGTTTTGTTTTTTAAAGGGAAGGATGGGGTATGGGCCTTGACTATTGTGATTCTCTGCCTGGAAATCCCAGGCTCTCAGTTTGAGGCTTGAGATGGGAGATTTGATCTTAGTTTAATGATTGAGAGCAAATTTGGATTTGGCTTAGACACAATATATCCATTGAGCACTCTTGTATTCTTTCTGTCCTTGGGGAGAAAATAGATTATTATTAACAAAATAGATTATTTTGTTCTTTGGGTTCTTTGGACCCCCAGATCTATGTCTTTAAGGAATGATATCCCTTGTACTCTTTTTCTTTCTTTCTTTTTGTGGTCCTGGGGATGGAACCCAGGAGCATCCTAACTCTGAGCTACACCCCAAGTCCTATTTTTTTTTAAATTTTTGAAGCAGGGTCTTACTAAGTTGTGGAGGGCCTCACTAAGTTGTTGAGGTTGGCCACGAACCTGCGATCCTCCTGTCTCAGCCTCCCAAGTACTGAGACTACAAGTATTTTCTCCTTCCTCCTTTTCCTCCTCCTTCTCCTCCTCCTCCTCCTCTTCCTTTTCCTCTTCCTCCTTCCTCTTCTTTTTTGTAGTACTGGGAATTGAACCCATGGACATTCTACCTCTGAGTTGCATACTCAAGCTTTTTTATTCAGAAACAAAGTCTCATTAAATTTCTGAGGCTGGCTTCTAACTTTCGATTCTCCCACCTCAGCCTCCCAAGTACTGGGATTACAGGTGTGCACCACTGCACCCGGCTTTCCTTGTACTTTCTTAAGATTTGCTGAGAGCAGATCAAAGCTGAATGACCAAGATCAGTAGCTAATTAAAGGACATTTGATTTTGGTACATTCTTTTTTCTTTTAGGCAGGTCTCACCCATCATTTTACAGTGTTTCCCTAACACTAGTTCCACGTGATGCTATGTGATTAAGTGTATTTAGGAAACATTGTGCCCCTAATCTAAACTCTTATTTGGTGTCTCTTGATGAACATCAGAATATGAAAATCTTGGAAGAGGCCAACAGTAGAGAAACATTAAATGCTATCACTTCCCAAAGATGACCACGGAACCCCACAGCAGCCCCAACATCCTGCAGACCTTGTGTATTTGAGGGAATTTTGAAACCCCAAGGTATGGGTGATATATAAATATAATAGTTGTTTCTTCTAAGATGGTTTCTTCCAAGAAACCACGGAGACCAACCACTGCTTAGCAACCCCCCCACACACAATTTGTCTTAGAAATAATTTTGTGTGTGTGTGTGTGTGTGTGTGTGTGTGTATGTGTGTGTGTGTTACTGAGGATTGAACCCAGGGCATTTTATCTCTGAGCTATACTCCCAGCCCTATTTTGTTTTTATTTTGAAACAGGGTCTTGCTAGGTTAATGAGAGTCTCATTATTTGCTGAGGCTGTCCTTGAATCGGCAATCTTCCTGTCTCAGTCTCCCAAGTACTGGGATTACAAGCAAGTACTGGGATTACAAGCATGCGCCACCATGCCTGGATAGAAATATTTAAAAAAAAATAGGGTTATCAAGCCAGGCATGGTGGTGCATACTTGTAATCCCAGTACTTGGGAGGCTGAGTCAGGAGGATCCGGGTTCGCGGCCAGCCTCAGCTACTTAGTGAGGTCCTCCGCAACTTAGTGAGACCCTGTTTCAAAATAAGGAATAAAAAAAATAGGGCTGGGGGTGTAGCCCAGAGATAGAATGCCCCTGGGTTCAATCCCCGGTACTGCCAAAAAAAAAAAAAAAAAAAATAGGGCTATCAAAATTAAAACTTCAGAGCTTTTCCATTTAGAGAAAGAGTTATTTGTCTGTTATGGGGGCCAAGGAAACCATTTAGGAAAAAAATAAGCTAGATGACTAACATTCATATTTTGCAGGGATGCTTGATGGACTTGTTTGTGTTTGCTGCTGCTGAGGGTTATTAAAAATGGAGGAGGGGACTTCTGGGTCTGGGAGAGACCTTACTTCAAATAACAAAAGTGTTAGGTATGATTGGCCAAATTCAGCAATAGGACTCTGGGGGTCAAAAGGGGCAACAGAGCCGGGCGTGGTGGCGCACGCTTGTAATCCCAGTACTTTGGGAGGCGGAGACCGGAGGATCCGGGTTCGCGGCCAGCCTCATCTCTCTCTCTCTCTCTCTCTCTACTTAGTGAGGCCCTCCGCAACTTTGTGAGACCCGGTTTCAAAATAAAGTATGGGGCCGGGGGCGTAGCGCGGAGGAAGAACGCCCCTACGTTCAATCCCCGGTACCGCAAAAAAAAAAAAAAAAAAAAAGGGGCGACAGGTTGAGGATGTAGCTCAGCGGTAGAGCGCTTGCCTAGTATGTGTGAGGCCCTGGGTTTAATCTCCAGCACTGCAATAAACATACAAACAAACCACCAAAAAACCCAAAAAACAACCCAAAACTCTCCCCAAACAAAAACAAACCCCAAAATAAAAAACAAAAGCAAGCCCCACATAAAAAAAACACAACAACCCCCAGAAACAACAAATAATTCAAATGAAAAGGGAGTGATAGTTCTCTGATGTGCTGGCTGCTTCATGGATGCGGCACCCTGGTGGTGGCATCCTCCTGCAGGAAAGGTCGTGTCTGAGCTGTGGGACTCCTATAGGGAACAAGGCTGTTAAACAACCCAGCATCCAGTGATAGAGACGGGGCTGGGGAGTGTGACTCAGTGGCCAAGAGGTGGGCCATGATGGCAACTTGAATGGCGGCCAGGGGAGGTGAGCTGTGGTGGCTGCATGGCACCTGGGAAGCACGCAGATTTAAACTGGAAGTATGGTGGACGCTGCCTCCCTCTCTGCCGGGGGTTTGGGAATCTTGAAAGCAGGTCGTGGGGCTAATAGAAGCTATGACCTCTGTAATAAAAGGACTTAATTTTACCCACAGGGTGAAGTCCACAGGCATCCTTCCTACGACTCACGTAATTACATTCCTGGCTAATCCAGTGCAACTGCTGTAGACGGAGTAGACAAGTGTTTCAGGGAGTGCAGCGGGGCCACCATGTAAGATCCCACAGGATGGTTGTATTAGTTAGCTATTGGTGCATAACAAATCTCCCCACCCTTATTGGCCAACATAAACATATTTATCATTTCATGCAGTACGTGGTAATTTAGGGGCAGCTAAGCTGGGTGATTCTAAGAGTCTCTTATGAGATTAATATGAAGGTATCTTCAGGGCTGTAGTTACCCAAAGGCTTGACTGGAGCTCAAGATCCACTTCTAAGATGGCATACCACATGGCTATGGGCCCTAGCCTCAGTTCCTCGCTGGCTGTTGGCAGGAGGCCCCAGTTCCTTCCCATGTGGATCTCCATCAAGCTGCCCAAGTGTCTTTAAGACATGGTAGCTGGCTTTCCCCAGAACAAGTGATCCTTTTATAACTAAGACTCAGAAGTCACACACATCACTTTGCTATATTCTCTTTGTTGGAAGCTTAACACCAAGTCCAGCCCACACGCAAGAGGAGGGACTTAAGCTCCACTTTTTGAAGAGAGAAGTGTCAAAGACATCATGGGTGTATTTTAAGACCACTACAATGGTGGCTCTCTTGCATTTAATCCCTTCAAGAAGTTGAAGGGTAACAGGAGGGTCGGGAACATGTGAGAGAAAGGTGTGGATGAATTCACCAGCCTGCCCAGAGGTGAAATCTATTATGAGTCATAGACAATCTTTTTTATTTATTTTGAAATCAAAAGATGGGCTCCAGACAGGGCTGCTTGTTAAGTTGGATGAAATTAAAAATAGCTTGAACGTTCGGGAAGAGGGGGGAGATGATTAGTTCTCAGGATATATTAAATGTCCTCGCATGAGAAGGGAGTCAGCTATTGGGAAGGGCTGCTTTGGAAAACATATGCTGTGTCAAACTCTGCCAGCAGATGCAGAATCTGCTGCTAAAGTTAGCTCCCGAGAACAGGGCTGGATGGGCTGCCATCACAGATGTCTCTGGAGCCAGCACCCGAGACAAATATAATTCTTACCCCTGGAAAGCAGGGCTCTGTGCAAGAGCCTTCTCACCCTGGCAGAGGGGTTAAAAGGAGGTGTGAAGGCAGATTTAGGACCCCAAATGCCGACTCCTCTGTGATTCCTGGAAATAACGGATGATTTAGAAGCCACAAGGTATGCTGGTATTTTGCATTTCCAAATTTGGGAACCTTTCGTAAGGTGAATTCTTCTTTCTTTAAGAGGAACCCATGCTATGCAAAAATCCAAGGCCTGATTGGAAAGCTTCTGAAACATGTATTTTGAGATTTATGGTCTGAAATGTTAGAGGAGATGAGATAAGTGTTCCAGATGCCTAAAACAGTCAGAAAAGAGTTAGAAAACTATGACAATGAGAAGTGATTTAAGTGATTTCTTCAGTGCAGGAAGCGAATGCTTTTCCCAAAGAGTGGGACCTGGTTTTGCGGCCCATGGCATACAGATGACGTCCGCATGCTGAGCAGTCCAATCGTACAGAACAGGGTCTCCCAAAGTGGGTTGCAGTGAATCAGTCCACAAGGATGCCTCACAAAAGAATTCTCTGAGAAATAAGTCCTGGAAGGATGCAGCAACTCTGGAAGGGGCCTGATGACCATGGAATTTTCCCCCTCCAACTTCTATTGATCTCCAGCATATATATCCAGAATATGCTGGAGATCATATATAACATATATTTGGTGCATTGCAATTATACATCATACTGAGGTATAGAATGGTAGGAACATACCTACACACGACTCTTGGAGCACTTTCTTCTGGGTCACACTCCTCTCCCTCCCCTTCCCCATACATGTCTTTGAGATTGGAATTGGTAATTTTAATTAATGAATGAATTAATGTATCTATTTATTTATTTATTGTGGTACTGGGGATTGAACCTGGGGTCATTCTACCTCCAAGCTACACCCCTAGCCCTATTTTTTATTTTTACTTTGAAACAGGGTCTCACTAGGTTGATAAGAGTCTCACTACTTGCTGAGGCTGTCCTCAAACCTGCCATCCTCCTGTCTCAGCCTCCATGCACTGGGATTACAGACATGCACCATCACACCTGGCTTGGAATTGGTAACTTTATATACGAACATATCATTATTTCAACTGTTACATTCTTTAAGTCTCCATCCCTCTCTAGTTCCTATTTCTACCCCTTCAGAATGTCAGCTTCACAAGGGCAGGTTTTTGTCTGTTTTATTCATAATTATGGTCTCACAGCCCAGGACAGTGCCTGGAGCCAGAAGAGAAAGGGACAGAAGTGATAGAGCTCAGTCTTCAGGTTCCCTCAGCAGGACAGCCCCTTCCAAGGCCCTGTCCCTAATTTTGTGTTCTCAGTTTTGTGTTCTTTCCGTTAACGAGGACCTTCATAATTATTAAAAACTTTAGGCCTCACAAAACCCGGATCTACAGCTACCTGGAACATACCAGGTGGTCAACAAATAATTATGAATAAATGAATGGGTATAGTGAAACCAGTGATCCTTGGAACACACATATTGGGAAACACCATCCTGGAGACAGGAAACCCCAGGCAGGGGGCACAATGGTTAATGTTCATGTTAGTTCCAGGAGGGAGGAGAGAGGGATAAAATCTCATCTGGGAAAGAAAATGACTACAAAATGTTGGAGTTGGAAATAAAGTCCAATTGATTTACAATTGACTTTCTGGGCTTAACAGTGTCTGGTATTTTCACCAGTTGGAATTTATCTGATATAGGATGTGAGAGAATTTCATTACGAGGGTTTAGAGGGCAAACAAAAATCACAATATGATATTTAATCATCTTACCTAGTCACAGGGTTTCCTGGGAAGGAAAGTCCGGTCCCCTGAACAGAGACCCCTGCATTCCTGGCTGGTCTGCAGCCCAGCATGGAATCCCTTTCAGATGCAGCAAATTGGGATTCTGACCATGTAGGGTGATGAACAGAAAGTTCCATAAAACCCAGGGGCTGTCTGGTTCTGATCCTTCCCACCAGTTTCCCCCCTTTCACTTCTAAATGTGGGTTTGACCCTTCAGTAATGAGGCAGATTTTTAATAGCCCCACTGGCCCTCAAATGTCCAAATGCACATTGTCTTTTAAAGACAGTACTTTGGGGAGCAGCACACGGGCTCTAATACAGCTGTTACTAATAAAAATGTTTGTGGCCCTCTTTTGGAATTGCCTTTTGTGTCAATTATGAGGCACGGGAGACAAATCCATCCCCTTGGCCATATGTTGTTTTTGACCAAAAATGGTCTTACCCGGCTTATCCTGCAAAATGGCCCAGCATCTTCAGCTAGCTGGATTTGGGAATCACGTTAGGATTTTTGTCCAAACTCAAATCCACTGTCAAAAGACACAAATTTGCCAGTATCGAGTGTTCCAAAATTTATGCTGCATGATCTGAAAGCAACTTCCAAAGGGGAGATCAAAACCAGTTTTGAGCAAGGACAGGTCTCTGCAGTGGGCAGAGGCTTCTGGGAGCGCTGTCTCCAAGGGCCGGCCAGTGTCTTCATTTGTCAAATACCAATAGTTTTGAAAGCTCAAATTCTTAAGTCCTGGCTACTCATCAGAACCGCCTGGGGAGCTGGCGAAACTCTCCATGCTCAGACCCTCTCTCCAGAGGCTCAGAGTCAACTGGCTCGGGGTAGGGTCCAGGCATTGATTCTGTGTGTGTGTGTGTGTGTGTGTGTGAGAGAGAGAGAGAGAGAGAGAGAGAGATTATAATGTGCAGCCAAGATGAATCTCTACGTTAAACAATCAATCTTATTAACTTCAGTCACAGTTGTTCCTGTTTAATTTTTCTGGTGAGATAAAAATCGGTTGCGACTAGGCGGAGAGCACGGAAGGTTAATCAGACCCAGATGGGGGAGAGGGTTTTGGGGGCGGGATTGTCATTGGCATAAACGGGCACTGTGTCCCATGACCACCAGGGGGCAGACTGTCCTACTCATCAATAAGAGCAAAGAAATTAGCTTTCAAGAAAAAAAAATCCTGGGAAATGAAAGGAAGACTGGTTGGGGGCTTTGTTTATACCAGTGCAATCCTCTATTCACTGGGTCTTTCAATCATCACGATTTTCTTCACGGGGCCACGACGGAACTGCCAGTGCTAACTATAGAGGGGTAGGGGCGGGGAGCAGCAGTTGCTGATGTCTTTTGAGCATCGTGGTATGTGGGGCACTGTGTTGAGTGTGTTGCATTCATTAGTCTACCACCTCATTTAACACTGCAGTAACCCTATGCAATAACATTATGGCCTCCTTTTGGGGGACACTGGGGATTGAACCCAGAAGCATTCTACCTCCAAACTACATCCCCAGCCCTTTTTTAATTTATTTTTTGTTTTGAAACAGGGTCTCATTAGGTTGCTGAAAGTCTCACTAAGTTGCTGAGGCTGGTCTCGAACCTGCGATTCTCCTGTTTCAGCCTCTCAAGTACTGGGATTACAGGTGTGCACCACCATGCCTGGCTATTGCCTCCTTTTCATACATGAGAAAACTGAGGCCTGGAGAGGCAAAGTCCCTTCCAGAGCATCATGCAGCTAGTTAGTATTGATAGGGAGCAGAGTTTCAGATCCAGGTGTTTCTGATTCCTAAATTCATGTTCTTGATCTATGTACACTGTCTCTGGGTGGAAAGGTGATGTTTTCATGTGTGAGTTTTATTTTTGTCATTGTAGATTAGATGATTAAAATGAGTGGTGGTGCTATTCTTTTTTTTTGCGGTACTGGGGATTGAACCCAGGGGCGTTCTACCTCCACGCTAAACCCCCGGCCCTATTTTTTATACTTTATTTTGAAACCGGGTCTCACGAAGTTGTGGAGGGCCTCACTAAGTAGAGAGAGAGAGAGACAGGGAGAGAGAGAGAGAGAGAGAGAGACAGAGAGAGCTGAGGCTGGTCGGGAACCCGGATCCTCTGGTCTCCGCCTCCCAAAGTACTGGGATTACAAGCGTGCGCCACCATGCCCGGCTGGTGCTATTCTTATCATTCTTTTCTTTTCTTTTTTTTTTTTTTCTTTTGTGGTACTGGGGATTGAACCCAGAAGCATTCTACTTCTAAGTTACACCCCCAGCCCTATTTTTATTTTTGTTTTGAAATAGGGTCTTGCTAGGTTGTAGAGTCTTGCTAAGTGCCTGAGGCTGTCCTTGAACCTATGATCCTCCTGCCTCAGCCTCTCTGTACTGGAATTACAGGAGTGAGCCACCATGACTGGCTCCTATTCTTGTCACTCTAATGAATGATGTGAACCTCAATGCAGAAGTCCCACCTCCTATAGATATATTCTGTGTCCCATACCAGCTGTGAGGTGCAGGGGAGTGAGAGCAGGACTCCTCTGGAGCTGGTCCATTTGCTGCCCATGTCCCCCTAGAGACTGAAAGCTCAGTGGGGGTAAGGCTCTGTCTGTTCTCACTGATCTAGTTTTGGCACATCATAGAAACTTGGAAATATCAAACAGCCTCGCTGAAGAATGCATGCATACACGAAAGTCTTGAGGTCTAAATTAAATTCTGGGATCTGAAACTTATTTGCCTCATCATCTTGTGTAAGTCCTGTCTCCTCTTTGCAGTCAGCTTCCTTATCATTAAGATGAAGTGATGAAGTAAGATGAAGCTAAGATTCCTTTCAGATCCAACGCTTCCAGACTCAGCCCCCCCCCACACACACACTGGGTGGGTGAATGAGAGCAGGGTTTCTGAGGTTCAGTTTTGGGGACAGAGGGAAGGGCAGAGGAGACCCTCAGAGCCTAGCATGTCTATTAAAGAGCACCCCACTACTGCTGGTGGAGGCCTGAAAATGGACCATGTAACAGGACACAGCAAGAGAGAAATCAGGGAAACATACTCAACTATTTTTTTATTTTATGGTACTGGAGATTGAACCCAGAGGCTTTCTATCTCTGAGCTACACCCCTAGCCCTTTTTATCTTTTGTTTTGAAACAAGATCTCGGTAGGTTGCTGAGTCTTGCTAAGTTGCTGAGGCTGAGGCTGTCCTTGAATCTGTGATCCTCCTGTCTCAGCCTCCCTAGTACTGGGATTACAGGCCCGTGCCACCTTGTCCAGCCATACTCAACTTTAAATAAGCTCTTATTGCTTAATTTTTTATTTTATTTTTTGGTATTGGGGATCAAACCCAGGGGCATTCTACCTCTGAGCTATACTCCCAGCCCTATTTTTTTTTAAATTTTGAAACAGGGCCTCACTAAATTGCTGAGGCTGCCCACAAACCTATCTCAGCCTCCCAAGTACTGGGATTACAAGCGTGCACCACCATGCCTGACTTTGCTTAATCTTTTAAAGTAAAAAAATAGAGGGCAGGAGTCTAGAGGGTGAACAGTTTATTGAGTTAAATATAATTATGGGACTTCATTGTGATTTCAGAAAGGGGTGATCTGCCTCATTCTTTGCTTCACGTATTAAGACACAGTAGGGGAGCCTCAGTTTCTCCCATCCTCGGCTTCCCGGGCTGTGACTTGGGGGTGGAGCCATCCACATGGGCCTGTGCGTGAGGCAAACAGGGGGAGCATGGGGAGGGAGGGGATCATTTTTATCTGTGGTTTAAAATAACAAATGAGTGAGTTCTTGACACTTCCCTCAGGCTCCAGAAAGCTGCTTTCAGCAGAGCGCCACACAATGAACCTCAGAGTCTGTGGAAATGCAGATTGCCGATGGACATTTGTGGAAGATGAATTTTAGTTCTTATGGACTTTTGGATTTGTCTCCAGGCACACCCAAAATACCTTTATGCTCCTCTTGTTAATGAGCATAATCACAAGAGCACTGGTGGAGCAGGGCTCTGGGACCCAGGAGGCCCGGGGTGGAGCCCACGTCGGTGGAAAAGATGCAGCCCAGCCATTCCAGAGCAGCTCCCCGGATGCAGCCCCAGTTTCCGCCTCAACTGACTCTACTTACATTCACTTGAAAAGTGGGACTACTGGTTAAAAGTTATTCCTTGCTGACGAGGCGCCAAGCCTGCTCTAAGCACTTTCTAGCTAGTAATTAATTTAATCCTCATGACATCTTTATAAGACAGGTACTATTCTCCTCATTGCATGGATGAGGAAACCAGGGGAAAGAAGTAACGTACCCAAGGGCACACAGTTAGTGGCTGCGGGTTTGTACTTTAAACCCTGACACCATAGCCCCTCTCAAAAAACACATAGTAAGCACCATTGTACAAGGGACCAGGCCCCTGGCCACTGTTTTTTTTTGGGGGGGGGGAAGCACTGGGGATCAAACCCAGGAGCATTCTACCTCCTAGCTACACCCCCAGCCCTGTTTATTTTTTATTTTGAAACAGGGTCTTCCTAAGTTACTGAGGGTCTTACTGTGTTGCTGAGAATGACTGTGAACCCGTGATCCTCCTGTCTCAGCCTCCCAAGTCCTGGGATTACAGGCGTGTGCCACTGTGCTCAGTTCTTGCCACTGTTTTGGCGTTGCTATTTTTGTTGCCACTGGTAGCTGAACTGAATGCTAACTAATATAGGTCATTTTTAGAAATCAGGTCCTGGGGAAGGCTTCTGCCTTCCACAGCTTTGGAAGCAGATCAACAAATGGATTCTGAATAGGGTCTGGGAGCTTAGGATATTAGGATGACTGACCAGAGTGAGTTTATGGGATGCTAAAGATCTGTAGGGACCAACCCCTGGGGGCCAAGGGGATTTTGCATTTGTTGTTTGTGTTCCTTTTCTTCAGTGTTACAAACCCCAGGCCCCACAATACCTGGATCCAGCTCTGGCAGATGGGTGTTTTGATCTGGATGCACAAGGACACAGCCCAGAGACACCTTAGGAGGAGGTGAGGACAGTCTGACCTTGTCCCTGTCACAGCCTCTTCTCTGTGTCTTATTCCCCCAAATGTAGATGCCTTCAGGAAGCTTCCCTAATGTCAGGGACCAGCTCATGTCCTTTTCTCCCCTCTCTGAAGGTCCTTGGGCTCCTTCCCATCTACTCTCCTTTTCTCTGATGTGTATTGTGGAAGGAGCATCGGTCTTGGGATCAGAAGCACTGGCTTGACCTTTAATTAGTTGTGTGACTTTGACCAAGTAACTTTCACTCTCTGGTCTTTAGATTTTTTATCTGTAGTGAGAGGATGATTGCATTTGCTCCAACTGGTTAGCAAGAGGATTGAATGAGATAAAACATGTGTACTTGCTTTATTGATGATGAAGGATGATAAAGTTAAACACATTATGATTTCTGCTATCACAGACCTAGTGCCCAAAGGATGCTTCTTTCAGCTTTAACACAGTTACTGTCTAATGCACCTCACCTAATACTTGATTACTTGCTGTTATATATTGTTCTCTGTTTTGTGTGTCTAATTTTATTTTCCAAGTATATTGGCAAATCTTAGAAGGCAAGAAACATGTTTTATAAACTTCAAGCACCTAGAACAGGGCTGGGCACATGGAAAGCATTTTAGGCACAAAAGAGGGCAATAGATGAGATCAGAGTTACTACCAAACAAAAGGTAAATGTACTATTGTCTTCGCCATGTCATTGAATGGAGCAGATTAGACTTGGAGAAGCAGACTCATGTCATTTGGGTTCACAGGAGGATGATGTATAGCAGTCAGATTGTCAACTTCTTAGTTTAGTGAAGAACTGTGTTTTGTTCACTGGAATGCCGATACTTCCTGCCTAGCTCCTTCTAGGTACATACCTGGGTAGGAACCCCAATTTTTCTTGGGAAGGTGTTGGTGAGCCTGGAACCCTGGGATGGAGAAGTGGAGTGGTAAGAAGGGTATTCAAGCCAGGTATGGTGGCACACGCCTGTGATCCCAGTACTTGAAAAGCTGATACAGGAGATCGTAGGTTTGAGGACAGACTCAGCAACTTAGCGAGACTCTTAGCAACTTAATGAGACCCAGTTTCAACATAAAAAATAAAATAGGGTTGGGGTTGTAGCTCAGGGATAGAACGCTCCTGGATTCAATCCAAAAAACAAATGACAAACACAACCAAAACAACAACAAAAAAGAAGTGTTCAATCTTGCCTACCATGTGGCTTCATGAGTCACCCTGCCCCCAGAGTCCACTTCTCCAGGAAACAGAAGGTTCACAAGCCCCGAATTTAACAAGCGCTTCCCCCACCTGATCACCAACCAACACCAGAATCAACACAGACTTCCCTCTGTGTTTCAGGCTTTCTCCGCACAGAGTTGCATGTAATTGATTTGGCGTCTTCTTACTGAATTATAATCACATTCAATTCTGCTTCCTCAAGATTATGTTGTGGCCGGGCGTGGTGGTGCATGCCTGTAATCCCAGTACTTGGGAGGCTGAGACAGGAAGATCACAGGTTCGAGGACAGCCTCAACAAGTAGTGAGACTCATCAATTTAGTGAGACCATGTTTCAAAAATAAAAATAAAAAAATTAGGGCTGGGCATGTAGCTTGGAGGTAGAATGGTCCTGGGTTCAATCCCCAGTACTGCACACACATACAAAGATTATGCTGTGATTATTTAAACAGCCTCAAATGGTGCTTGCCCTATCTATCTATCATCTATCTATCTATCTATCTATCATCTATGTATCGTCTATCATCATCATCATCATCTATCTATCTACCTACCTATCCATCCATCAGTTAGAGGCAATTTGAAATTTGTAGTATTCATCCTAGTTATACCAAAGTCCTGGCTTATCTGTGTCTTATTTCCTCCCTTTGAGGATCTGTGAGGCTTTCTGTGGGTGAGAGGGTAGTTCCTAATTAGGAGCTGCCATTATCAATTGGGATTTGAGGCTCCAGAACTTCCCAGGCAGCCTCTTGACTTTCTCCCACAGAAGGGCGATTGCATCAATGTGTGATTTTTAATGTTCTAACTGGTTTCACTCTTACATGGAAACCTGGATTTGAAGTTTTGATGACATCTCACCACTGTCCCTTCTGGAATCAGGTATTCTGTGACAACCTGTGCATTGAATGATTGGACGATGTTTGTGCTATCGATCGCCAGACCCTGTCCTGCATCTTCTGGCCTGACTGACGGGGACTGACTTGTTGATTTTTATTGCCACCTGTTTTCAGCCCACCTGAACCGGATCATCTGAAAATGCACCGGCTCTATCGCCAGGCCCTGAGCCATAATCCAATGCAGTTAAAAGGCACTTTCTCTCCTGCTGAGAAATTAACACCTTCTCCTTTGTCCCAACTTTCTGGGATCATTTCCAATAGGCCTTGGCTGGGAGTTAATTAAATCTGTGTTGACACATACTCAATTTCAAGTGGCTTTGCACATACAGGAAACCTGTTGAGATTTTCCCTTTTGGGTCCAAAACTGCTGATCTATCTCTTTACCCCAGTTTTCAGGGTAGGTTTTCCACTTGCCAGGAAAGGGTGAAATTTAAAGTGGAAAATTTATGGGATTCCCCACCCCAGGAAAATCATGGTCTACCACTTTCCCATAAAGCCTTCTAAATTTCCAGGCCCGTCTTCTGCATGAAACTTCATATTTTCTGTTAAAACAACTGGATTTGTGATTACAGGAAGCTCTGGGAGGCAGAGCAGAAGCAGATAATAAGCGGGGTCAGAATTCTCTGTCAGTAGCAGCTGGTTCAAGAACACGGCACCCAGAAACGGAGTCAGAAGATCTAAATGTAGGTCAAGTAATTTTTAATTCCGATTGGATATTGCATATGCACAGCCGGGAGCCTTTTTTTTTTCTATTTCCATCAAGAGTTAGAAGTTCGGGTGGGTTATGGGAAAAGTTATTAGCAGCAACATCTAGAGGCTCCTAGGCTCCCCCCAAGAGCATGTGCCAACCTCATCAGATGCTGTGTGCTTATTTTAGTGACCAGAGTGCTACTTGTGAGCACTTGGGGAGAGCATCATCCCACCACGCTGAGCTGTGGTCCTGGTCCTAGAAACTAACGCTCTGTGCTGCACATGTCCTGGGGCAGAGGTTGCACACTAGCGGTGGCAGGCTGTGTTTGTTTAGCCTACACATTTTTTTTTAGCAATTTTTAATACAGAACGTTTTGTATAAAAATCAGGATTTTGTGTTCTTCTTGAAAACCGCGGTGCTCTGGCAAGGCTGTGGGTAACAATGGGGCTGTCGCTGAGTGGTGCCAGCCCTTGTAGGTGGGATGTGTAGGTCCAGTTTGCCAGTCCCCATGCAGCTTCCTTCATGCCTGCCATATGCAAGGACATGCCGTTCCGCCATCAGGAAATGGCCTGCACAAATGGCCTGAGTTTCTTCAACAGCCTAAGACAGATGCTCTTAGCCTCTGTGGGAGGGAAAAGGTCTACGTTATTCCCAGTTACTTCAGTGTAAGTCCAGAATGAGTATGTCAGAACCACTGGCCTGGAAAAAATGAGTCTGGGGGTCGGGCTGGTTGGTTTCCTTGGTTTTGGTGTGGTGATGGGGAAGGAAGGTAAAGGTCTGGAGTGAGAGTGGGCAACACAGGGGCGGGCTCTGTGGCTCTGGGGATGGTGGTACAGAAGGGAGGTTGATACCTTTGCAAAGAGGATTCTGGAAAAGGGTTGAATTTCTGGGATTATACCCCTGGGAGCGAGGGGGTCATAGTTTTGGTATATTGTACATGATTACTTGAACCAGTCGCTTCTCTCTAGGAGATAGACTGTCTTAAGTACAGAGCACGAGCTGAGACCCTATTTCATTCATGTCTGTGTTTCCCGTGTTGACACAGTACCTGGTCCACATGGGCTTAGTAAGTGTCTGAACAGTATGCCTGTCATGCACATGTGTGTGCATGTTATATGCACATATTTGAGTGTGGGAACGGGCAGGTGGGGAGTGGATGAAGGGTGGACATATTGGAGACAGAGAAAAGAGGAGAGGCATCTTAGGAGTATATAATGCTTGCCAAGAAACCCAGGGCTTTGTTGTCAGATGACAATGGTTCATTTAGAAATATCTCCCCTCCCTTCCCAAAGACAAGGAGCTGTGATGGTTTGTGGATTGCATTCTTGCCCCCAAGGCTCAGGCATCCGCAGCGACAGCTCTGAATAATGAAGCCGGGGTGCATGGCCTCATTTGGTGAATCGCTGGCTGCTCACCAGCTTCCTCTGACATCCATTCTCCTTAAATCTGTTTCTGCTCCTTGCTCAGAACACAAGCTGCAGCTCACATGGCGCAGACACCCAAGGAAAAGGCTGTGTGACTGAGTAGTTAGAACAGGAAGGCTGACTCCTAGATCCAGGAGTGTCCCCCTCCAACTGCAGTCTCATTGCTGAGAAGGGGGCTAACACCCTATCCATTTCTCAAGGTTTATGTGAAGAGGAAACTGTGCTTGCCATGTAGTGAGTGCTCTAATGTGATCCATTATTATTTCAAAGCTCAATGTTAAATGGACTGCCCAATCTGTCACTTTCTTCTAAGGATGGTTTCTTTGGTACTGGGGATTAAACCTCCAAGCTATACCCCTGGCCTGGTTTTATTTTTTATTTTGAAACAGGGTCTTACTAAGTTGCTGAGGCTGGCTTCGAACCTTCAATCCCCTTGTCTCAGCCTCCCAAGTACTGGGATCACAGGCATGTGCCACCACACCTGGCCTAAGGATGGCTTCTTTTTTTGTGTGTGTGTGGTACCGGGGATTGAACCCAGGGGCGTTCTACCTCCGAGCTACACCCCCAGCCCTATTTTTTATACTTTGTTTTGAAACCGGGTCTCACGAAGTTGCGGAGGGCCTCACTAAGTAGCTGAGGTTGGCCGCGAACCCGGATCCTCCGGTCTCCGCCTCCCAAGTACTGGGATTACAAGCGTGCGCCACCACGCCCGGCTCAAGGATGGTTTCTTAACATTGTGCTCTGTGGGGTCAGACCATTGGCCTGAATGCATTCAGATGAAGTGCAATCCTTGGTCCCCAATACCACAATCACTCTCCATGTTTTGGGGTGTGGGCTTGCAGTGGTCACCCATGGGGGCATGGCAGAACAGACTTCTGTTTGTGTGCCATGATCCTCTTTGTTTTGAAGTAAGGAGCCGTCAGTCCCTGCTGTGTCACGCCAACTCTCAGATCACTTACCCTTGTTAAAAAATGCCATCTGCCTCAGTCCTCTGCAGAAATCCTCCCTGACTCTCATAGGGTGTCCCAGGGACCTTCCTGACCACACGGCTCAACCCTAACCAGTCCGGCACCCCCAGCACAGCAGGGACTCCACTCAAAACCTCACACCAATTTTCCCCTCCTCCTCCTTCGGAAACCCAGAACTTCTCCCAAGTGTAGACAGATACCCACTTTGGACTTGAGCTAGAGAAAATTCCTTCTAGCCCAACATGTGAAATTGAAGACTCTCTTGCCTCTCCCCTCTGTCCCCTTTCCGGTCATGGGAAGGGAAGGTGGAGTGCAGCACGAGCCCCTGTTCCTGCAGCCCGGCTCCTCGGATGAGCATGTCAGGCTGGATACTGTAGCTAAACATAAATGAACGGTTATTAATGATGGTCATAATGTTTTCTAGCAGTTAGCTGGCTGGGATTCTAGGATTTTTTTTCCACTGTGTTTTGAAGGGTTAGGTTATTTAAACTTACCATCAAATAGAATCAAATCAAAGTGAGCTAATTTTTCTTAAACACTAATCATTTTAAGGCTATTGAACTAAATATAGAGGCAGTTCATTAAATCATTAAAACAGCCTGCAATAATGCTCACAAAGTCATTATGGAGCTATTCCCTAGCCAGAGAGGTAGTGTTGCCTTAAGCACAGTTTAATCAAATTAGATGGTGGGCTATGTCATGGGGTTTCTCCTATTGATATTCATTAAAAATACATGATTTATCACTAATCTCCGTGAGGTAGATCCCACTCTTCCAAATGAATTTTGTAAATGTCAAGGGGAAGAAAACAGAATGGCGTATTGTTATAATAATTTAAGAGTGGTGTGATCACATTTACATTTTATATACTATGCAATTTAGGAACAGATAATAGCTTTAACAAGGCTAAACTTTTTCCCTTAGTTAAAGTTAGAACTGAAAGGCTGAGCCCTGAGGATTAGCCATTATATTTTATCACAGAATGGGCCCCAACATTTGAATCATCTTTCAGTAGACCAGGAGCTCGTCCCATTGTTTGGCTAATGCTTTTTTACTCTTTGGTGGATGGATTTCTACATAAATATATGCTGCCCTGTACAATCAAAATAGGACTCCTGGTGTCATGTCCCGTGGTGATGCGGGTTTGTTTTCTGGCCCTTGGGTCCTGCTCTCTCGGTGCCCGCCCTTCACTGTCCACCACTCTGGGCCTGCAGATCTGCCCCCTCAGCCCTGGTGAAATCTGCCTGGCTCCTTCCTCTCCCTGGACTGTGAAGGGCTGATAAGAGTTTAAGTATTACCCCACCCAGAGGTGTTTGCATTTTAACAGGGATCAAAGCTGAAACTAAAGGGATTAGGTCCTAATAGTAGAATTTTGAGCATCAGCGAGTGGGCCCAAGAGGATTTTCTGCTGCCAGAGGGACCCTCCCTCTGGGCTTGAAGGGAGAGGGGGGCCGTGCACCCGTGGCCAGACAGGCTACAGCTGGGTGGACGGAAATGAGGCGTACCAAGGCTGTTGCTTCTTCTTCTTTTTGTAAACCATGAAATGAGCACTCTGTTTCTAGAACCCTCTTTCTAAACAGGTATCTTTCTAAGGGGTACTCTTTGAAATATTTTCCCCAAACTGGGGACAAACATTTGAAACTCAAATTTACGGTCTAGTTTAAAACTCTCAATCTCGCCTTTAAAGTAGCCCTGAAGGAAGAAAGACACTTAAGACAGGAGCAGTACCTTTTCGATATGAAAATGTGTCTGTTCTTAGCAAGACACATGAGATGTCTCTACACTTAAGACGCTTATCAAAAGCTTTTCAGAATATGACTTTACAGCCAGAATGGTTAGGATCAGCAGACAGAGGCGCTCGATTTGTACAAGATAGGAGGCTTTTAGCATCTTGGCCATTTAACCTAATCTAAAAAAGAAGCACGGCCTAAATGAAATCCTGCTTCTTTTACTCTGCTATATTGTGGAATAATGGAATGCCCAACCTTTTATGCCTGGGAGATCTCTAACTTGACTCTTGGCTCAGTGGGAAGCGCTCAAAACCCTTTCCAACGCCAAGCTCAAGATATGAGAGGGACTGGCCAATAGCCACGGCATCTCCTGCCCGGGAAATAATGGAGATGTGAACAGGATGGTGCTGAGTTGTTGGCAGGAACTGAGTTCTCTAAATAAAAACAAGGTCCCAGCAAAGCCTCTTGTTAAGTAGCTGCATGTCTAATTCACCTGGGAGGTTGCTTCAAAATTCATTTTCAATAATTTAATGAAAGAAAGCGCTGTACTGGTGGTTTCTCTCATGTAAGGCTGCACACATCTAAGGGCAGGGCGCATTTATTTTGATGATTAATAACTGCAAGTTTTGTGGCTTAATGGGAAAGTCCTAGATATATTTGAAATGCCACTGCCTTCTCCCCCTCTTCATTCATCAGGTAAACATCTTGATGACCAACCTTCCACCGTGTGTTCAGGGGAATTATGCTACCCACGGACACTCTGGACACATCATTCTTGCATATTTGTGGTCGGAGAACTTGGGAGTCTCACAGTGACTGATTTCAGGTGGACGATGCTGGTTGTGCCTTGTTTAACTCACAGCTCTTCTCAAAGATGGTCAACAGGAGGCTGGGAGAATAAACAGAAGGAAAGAGGCTATTTTTCCTTTGGCTCCCATGGTACCGCTGATACCCAACAAGAACTGCAGCAGCAACCTTGCTGCCACTTACTTAAAGATGTCGCCCTCAATTTCATTGGGTTATTAAGACCGTGTTAGAAATAAGAGGACTAAAATTAGAGGCCATGGAATTAAGAGGTCTGGCAAGGACTGGGGCAAGCCACTCATCCTGGTTTTCCCTCATGTGTCCTGGTTTTAGCTCTAATAGTGCTCAGGGCGACCCCTCAGTCTTGGGCAGACTGGGATGAATAGTGACCCTGAGAATTTTCCTGCCCTGTTTTCACTTGCCATGCGCTTGCTTGTGTGTATATGTATGTATGCATGTATGTATGTATGTATGTATATACATATCTATAATACACATATATATTTATATATAAAATCTTTTTTTTTGGTACTGGAAATTCTGAACCCAGGGCTTTCTACCTCTGAGCTACACCTTCAGCCCATTTTGTTTTTATTTTGAAACAGGGTCTTGCTAAATTACTGAGGGCTTTGTTAAGTAGCTGAGGCTGACCTGGAACCTGTGATCTTCCTGTCTCAGCCTCCCTAGTACTGGGATTACATGTGTGCACCACCACACCTAGCTGAGAACATCTCCTTTTAAAGCATTCCATTCTTACCCTTAGTAAGTTGAAACATTTAAAAGAGTTTCTAACCTATTAATAAAAATATTTTTTACATCTATAATCCTTTTAAAAAATGGTGCTGGGCAATGGAATTTTATGCAGCCATAAAGAAGAACAAAATCACATCATTTGTAGGGAAATGGAAAGAATTAGAGAACATTATGCTAAGTGAGATTAGTCAGGCACAAAGAGTGAAAGGTCGGATGTCCACCTTAATATGTGGAAGCTAGAGAGGAGGAGACTTAGAAGGGACGCCAAACAAAGAAGGGGAAAGCTTTAGATAAACAAAGAAGAGGACCTATCTGAGGGAGTTGGGAGGGGGGTG
>PVJS01023153.1:11515-29974 GCA_004027185.1 Glis glis | reverse complement strand
ACAAAAAAAAAAAAAAAAAAAAAAGAAACACGTCATATTTGTTTCTAGAGAATAAAGACACTTAGTTGCCTTTATTTACCCCTTATTTTTGTCACTTTTATTGTTTTAGATTGACTAGCATCAGTGCTGGAAAGCTTGCTAGAGGCGATCTAAATGACTGTTTCATTCCTTGTACACCTAAAGGATGCTTGGAACTCATCAAAGAGACAGGTAAACACAAACAAAACAACACTATTTCTTGGAGCCTGTCTTGACGTGTAGAAGTTTAGAGGAAGTGCAGTGTGGGTCCTAAGTAGATGGACTTGATTGGCAGAAGGGCATGTTTACCAGGGGCTTCTAAATTCACAATTTTCTCGACAACCCTATGAAGTAGGTGCTATTATTGTTCAACAGCTAAGAAAATAGACTTAGAGAGATGGAGTATCTTGCCTAAGAGGCAACAGAACCAAGATACGAATTCAGGGTTATTTGAGTTCAAAGCAGTTTATTTTTGTGGGGGAAAAATATATACACACATATATATATGCATATACATGTATATACATATGTATATATCATACCAAAAAAAATATATATATATACACACCATATCCTATATGGTAATAAGAATTCAGAGACTATGAAAGGGTACAAAGTGAAAAGTCTCCATCCCTGAAACTGGCACAGAATCTCCATAGTGGTTCCAAGACTAGACAGATGGCTGGAAATGGATCTCTTGAACAGTTGGCCATGTTTCCTTGTTACATAGTTAGTACCTTGGTATTTTAATTTCATTATGAATACTTTTAGCAGAGGCTTTTTTTTTTTTTTCCAAAGGAAATGGGTCCTGTAAAAAAAAGTAGGTCAGAAGTTTCAAATGGAAAGTTTGGCCGGCATAAATGAAATTTTTCTGTGGTTTGCAAGAAAAGATCAAGCCATAAGCCTTGGGACAGCTATTACAGTTCAGTTCTACAACTTAATTTATATTTTTCAGCCCATTTAGCAAACAGTTTATTATAACTCCATAGAAGTAAATCCCCTGAACCACAGCAGCTTTAGGCTTCCTAATTCCTCTTATTGACAGCAATGCTGCTATTTGCCTTACGTCAGCTTCAAGTCTTGCTGAATCCTCAAAAGCACAGTAATGTACCTTTTACATACGTGTGTAAGTGTTTAGCTAGCTGGCTACCTGCTCTGGGGATCGAGCCCAGGGCCTCACACATGCTAGACAAGTGCTCTACCACTGAGGTAAACCCTGCCCTGATTAAGACATACCTTTTCTTTCTTTTTTTTTTTTTTTTTTTTTTTGTAGAACTGGGATTGAACCCAGGGGCATTCTACCTCCGAGCTACACCCTCAGCCCTAGTTTTTATTCTTTATTTTGAAACAGGGTTTCACTAAATTGTGGAGGGCCTCACTAAGTAGCTGAGGCTGGCTACAAATCTGCAATCCTCCGGTCTCAACCTCCCAAGTACTGAGATTACAAGTGTGCGCCACCACACCCGGCAAGATATATCTTTTTTTTGGCAGTACTGGGAATGGAACCCAGGGGCATTCTACCCCCAAGCTACACCCCCAGCCCTATATTTTGTTCTTTTCTTTTTTTTGTGTGGTACTAGGGATTGAACCAAGGGGCATTTTACCTCCAAGCTACACCCCCAGCCCTATTTTTTATTCTTTGGTTTGAAATAGGGTCTCACTAAATTGCCGAGGGCCTCACTAAGTAGCTGAGGCTGGCCACATACCTGCGATCCTCCTGTCTCAGCCTCCCACATACTGGGATTACAAGTATGCACTACCACGCCCGGCTTTATTCTTTATTTTGAAACAGGGTCTCACTAAGTTGTGGAGGGCCTCACTAAGTAGCTGAGACTGGCCGTAAACCTGCGATCCTCCCGTTTTAGCCTCCCAAGTACTGGGATTAAAAGTGTGTGCCACCATGCCCAGCATTTAGATATACCTTTTAAACACTTCAAACTTTGAGGTCTTCTAGATGTTCATGATACTAAACATTGTGTGAGACCCGATCTTTTTCTGATAAAACTGATTTTATGCAAGAAGCATAATTTTTTTTTTGCAGTACTGGGGATTGAACCCAGGGGCATTCTACCTCTGAGCTACACCCACAGCCCTATTTTTTTATTCTTTTATTTATTTATTTATTTATTTATTTATTTATTTATTTATTGTACCGGGAATTGAGCCCAGGGGTGTTTTACCTCTGAGCTACACCCCTGGCCCTATTTTTTATACTTTATTTATTTATTTATTTATTTTTGCGGTACTGGGGATTGAACCCAGGGGCATTCTACCTCTGAGCTACACCCCCAGCCTTATTTTTTATTCTTTATTTTGAAACAGGGTCTCGCTAAGTTGCGGAGGGCCTCACTAAGTAGCTGAGGCTGGCCGCGAACCCGGATCCTCCTGTCTCAGCCTCCCAAGTACTGGGATTACAAGTGTGCGCCACCATGCCTGGCTTATACTTTTTTTTTTTTGGCTGTACTGGGGATTGAACCCAGGGGCATCTACCTCCGAGCTACACCCCCAGCCCTATTTTTTATACTTTATTTTGAAACTGGGTCTCACAAAGTTGCGGAGGGCCTCACTAAGTAGCTGAGGCTGGCCGCTAACCCGGATCCTCCGGTCTCAGCCTCCCAAGTACTGGGATTACAAGCGTGCATTACCACGCCCAGCTTATTCTTTTATTTTTGAAACAGGGCCTCACTAAGTAGCTGAGGCTGTCCGCTAACCCGGATCCTCCGGTCTCAGCCTCCCAAGTACTGGGATTACAAGTGTGCACCACCATGGCCGGCTATGAAGCATAATTTGTTGTTTTTTTTTTTTTTGCGGTACCGGGGATTGAATGCAGGGGCGTTCTACCTCTGCGCTACGCCCCCGGCCCTATTTTTTATACTTTTATTTTGAGACCGGGTCTCACGAAGTTGTGGAGGGCCTCACTAAGTAGAGAGAGAGAGAGAGAGAGACAGGGAGAGAGAGAGAGAGAGACAGGCAGAGAGAAAGAGAGAGAGCGTGCGCGCGCGTGCGTGCGCGAGCTGAGGCTGGCCGGGAACCTGGATCCTCCGGTCTCTGCCTCCCAAAGTACAGGGATTACAAGCGTGCGCCACCACGCCCAGCATGAAGCATAATTTAAACTCACACTGCCTCAAGCACAGGTCCACAGCCTTCAGCCTTGCCTGGGTGGAGAGCTCAGGCAGAGTCCTCACGATGCTCTCTCTGCTTCCTTCTGTGTGGGTGGCTCCAAGCAGCTCCAGTCTTGTCCCATCCTTGGACCTAGCAATCATGGGGTTGGATCTCATTTGCCAGGGGATGAAATAAGGTCACTCTCCACTGCTGGCTTCTTAATCTAATCATTGCTATGGAGTATGGTAGGGATTAGTATATTTCCAGAAGAATGGGTGCTTAATAAGCAAAAAGAAAGCTTCCTACCACGGTTACATTTCCCCCTCTATCACTTCCCTGCAAATGACCCTGTTGTTCAGGCCCTAAGCCAAAGAGAAATTTAGATGAGGAAATGCATGATAAACTTAACAAAGTTGGAAAGAATTACTGATACTAATATTATTTTCTTCACTTCTCTCTGCCCCGTTCCATACAGCCTCGTTGTTATAAAGTGTTTTTCCCATGTAATTTAATCTGATAACTTCTTCCATATGGCCGTTTAGCTGCATGTCAGGGTTTCTTCTTTGGATGTAGGATTTCTTCCCACTCCCCTGTGACTCAGCGAGTGGATCTTAGCCTAAGCTGCTCTCCAAAACCCACAGCAAGAAGGACATTGTACAAACCCCATTCTGTATGCAAAGCCCTAGAGCTGAGAACCTGATTGCCAGAGATGGTGTGTTTTCAGGAAGGTTTCTGTTTGATACTAAGAACCTGCTTTCATGCACGTGGTCTCAGTTTTTCCGTTTAGGTGGTATGGGAAGGAGGGCAGCTGCTTTCTCCCAACTCTGATGCACGTTGGCTTTTCTTTCAGGGGTGCAGATTGCTGGAAGGCACGCTGTGGTGGTTGGGCGTAGCAAAATTGTCGGCGCCCCAATGCATGACTTGCTACTGTGGAACAATGCCACAGTGACCACCTGCCACTCCAAGACTGCCAATCTGGACAAGGAGGTAGGTCTGGAGCAGTGTAGGTAGCAGGTGTTCTGTGTGTGTGCGTGCGCGCATACACTACCCTCATTATCTCATTTAAACTCTAGAACAATGCTGTTTCTTGTGTCATTTTACAAGATGAGCAAATTCAGATTAAAAACTTGCTCAAGTTTATATGGGCTTTATTCTGACCTTTTGACATCAGTCTGCCTTGCGGGCACTGGGATTGGCCCCATTACTGACATCCCGTGCAGGACAGTGGTGGCCTGGGAGGTGTAGGAGATGTCCACTGCTCACAGCTCCAAAGGAGGCGAGCAGTGGACATCTGTGGCAGCTTGTTCTTGACCGCCTCTTCAGATTCCTGAGTCCAAGAATGGTCACATGGCTGGGCAAGGTGGTGCACACCTGTAATCCCAGCTACCCAGGAGGCTGAGGCAGGAGGATCAGAAGTTCAAGGCCAGCATAGCAACCTAGTGAGAACCTGTCTCTAAAGAATATTTTAAAAGGGCTGGGAGCTGGGCATGGTGGCACATGCTTGTAATCCCAGGAGGATCACAGGTTCACGGCCAGCCCTAGCTACTTAGTGAGGCCCTCCTCAACTTAGTGAGATACTGTCTCAAAATAAAGAATAAAAAATAGGGCTGGGGGTGTAGCTCAGAGGTAGAATGCCCCTGGGTTCAATCCCCAGTACAGCAAAAATAAATAAATAAATAAATAAAAGGACTGGGGATGTAGCTCAGTGGTACAGTGCTTGCCTAGCATGCACAAGGCCCTGGATTTGATTGCCAGTACTGGGGTTGGGGTGGGGCTCACATGTCTAAATCCCTGTTGATCATGCAGTCTCAAATGTGGGGAGAGAGCAGAGAGAAGCCCAGCACCTTTTTTTTTTCTTTTGTGGTACTGGGAATTTAACTCAGAGGCATTCTACCTCCAAGCTATACCCCCAGCCCTATTTTATTTTTATTTTGAAATAGGGTCTCGCTAGATTGATGAGAGTCTCACTACTTGCTGAGGCTGTCCTCGAACCCGCAATCCTCCTGTCTCAGCCTCCCAAGTACTGAGATTACATGTGTGCGCCACCATGCCCAGTTGCCAGCACCTTTTTTAATCCTCCCAAAACGAAGCTTAGTGGGAGGTGGTAGCACCCGCATTCTTTAGGAGAGGGTGCAGTCTCTGGACATTCCATCATCCAGGGATGTTGTCCCAGGCCTGTGGCTCTAAGTCAGTGCTCCTCCGGACCCTGTGGGTCCTCATTGCTTTCCCCACTTGGTAAAATGCCTGATAAAAGGGTGGCTCTGGGCGTGTTCAGGAATGAGCACGGCATGTGAAAGGCCAGCCAGAAACAGGTGTGTGGCTTGCATTTGAGTCTGTAACCTGGTATCTGGAAATAGTTGATGATAATTAAAAATGAATACAAGATGTGCTGTCGCTTGCTTGTAATCCCAGTACTTGGGAGGTGAGACAGGAGGATCACAGGTTTGAAGCCAGCCTCAGCAACTTAGTGAGGCTGTCAGCAACCTAGTGAAAACCCTGTTTCCAAATAAGAAATAAAATCTGGCTGGGGGTGTAGCTCAGAAGTCGAATGCCTCAGGGTTCAATCCCCAGTACCAAAAAAAGAATACAAAGCTCAGGAGTGTCCTTTCCATTTCTGGATTTGTTAGTATGTGTTTCATTATTCTGGTTTTGAAATCTGAATCCCTTCCCCTAGGTAAATAAAGGTGACATCCTGGTGGTCGCAACTGGTCAGCCTGAAATGGTGAAAGGGGAGTGGATCAAACCTGGGGCAGTTGTCATCGACTGTGGAATCAATTACGTCCCAGGTGAGGATCACTGGGGAGGAAGGTGGTTTGTGATAGAGGGCCAGGAAGAGCCAGGCACGGTGGTGCACATCTTTACCACCTGGAATACTTGGGAGGCTGAGGCAGGAGACTCACAAGTTTGAGGCAAGCCTTAGTGACTTAGTGAGATCCTGTTTTGAAATAAAAAAATAAAAAAGGCTGGGGGGTATAGTTTAGTGGTAGAACTTCCCTGTGTTCAATTCCCAGTGCCACACACAACTAAATAAATAAATAGACAAGAAGGACAGGAATCCTGAGCGAGAACCTCTTGTCTCATTTTATGACTGAAGTGCTAAAGTTTAGAGCGAGTGCACACAGTTAGTAGGTGGAATAGTTGCCGCCTGTTGGCAGTCCCATGAGGGGGGAGAGCCTGTGGTGGCTCTCACTGCTGTGCTGTTGCTCCCAAGTTGAATTAGTCCAGGGCGACGTGGGAGAGGGGCTGGGAGGGCGATACCGCTTAATATTCATGATGTGATCTCCCTTTATGTCAACAAAGGTGATGGATGGATTTAAAATGTAGCATTGCAGCCAGGCGTGGTGGTGTACGCCTGTAATCCCAGTACTTGGGAGGCTGAAACAGGAGGCTCACCGGTTAACAGCCAGCCTCAGCAATTTAGTGAGGTCCTCTGCAACTTAGTGAGACCCTGTTTCAAATAAAGAATAAAGTAGGGCTGGGGGTGTAGCTCAGGTAGAATGGCGCTGGGTTCCATCTCCAGTACCACAAAAATAAATTAAAATGTATATAAATATATAGCGTTGCCATTGCCCCTTATCTACAGTTGTTTTCCTTGGTTTCAGTTCCCCAGGTCAACCTCAGTCTGAAAATATTAAATGGAAAAGTCCAGAAATAAACAACTCATGAGTTTTAAATTGTGTGCCATTCTGAGTAGTTTGATGAACTCTTGTGCTGTTCCTCCCCATCCTGTCACCCACCTGGGGAGTGAATCACCCTTATACCTACTGTATCTGCACTGAACACACTACCTGCCCGTCACTTTGTCGCCCTCTCGGTTGTCAGGTGGACTCATTGTGGTACTGAAATGTTTGTGTTCAAGTCACCCTTATTTTGCTTAATAATGGTCCCAAAGAGTAGTGATGCTGGCAATTTGGTTACACCAAAGAGGGGCTGTAAAGTGCTTCTTTAAGTGAAGAGGTGAAAGTTCAATAAAATATTTTACGAGAGAGAAAGTAAGACCACATTCATATAACTTTTATTATATTATAATTTTCTTATTTCATTATTAGTTAGTTAATCTTTTATGGCGCCTAGTATATAAGTAAAACTTTATCATAGATATGTATATATCTGGCCGGGTGTGGTGGCGCATGCTTGTAATCCCAGTACTTGGGAGGCTGAGACAGGAGGATCCCAAGTTCGCGGCCAGCCTCAGCTACTTAGTGAAACCTTCTGCAACTTAGTGAGACCCTGTTTCAAAATAAAGAATAAAAAAATATAGGGCTGGGGGTGTAGCTTAGAGGTAAAATGCCCCTGGGTTCAATCCCCAGTTCCAAAAAAAAATATGTATATATCTACTGTACATATATATACACACATACATACAAATATATATATATATATATATATATATATATATATATGGTATAAACAGAACATGCAGGGTTCAGTACTATCGTTGGTTGGTTTCAGTCATCAGCTGGGGGTGTTGGAACATATCACCCACAGGTAAGGGGGGGATTATTGTATAATTGTTGCAAACTTCTATGGGAGTCCAGAAGAGGGACTTGTTCTGCCAAGAATTCTCTGGAAGGGCTTCACAAAGATGTTTGGGCTGGGGTGTGGTTCTGTAGAGCACTTGCCTGCATGATGAGGCCCTGGCTTTGATCTCCAGCACCGCCTAAAGAAAAAGAACAAAACAGAAGTTCGACCAAAGCTTTTCTGTAGGCAGAGAGGGAGCCAGCTTTTTAGTCACGTCCAGAACTGTATGTGGCATTCTCGTCCTCAAGGCCCTCCTCGTTCCTTGGTCAGCGATGCCATGATTCTTGCTTCTGGCAGGTCTGAAACCTTTTTGATCCCCTCAGTCATTCTCTATATTGGATGCATTTTTTTTTTTTTTTTTTTTTTGTACCAGGGATTGAACGCAGGGGCGTTCTACCTTCGCGCTACGCCCCTGGCCCTATTTTTTTATACTTTATTTTGAAACCGGGTCTCATGAAGTTGCGGAGAGCCTCACTAGGTAGAGAGAGAGAGAGAGAGAGAGAGAGAGAGAGAGAGCTGAGGCTGGCCGCGAACCCGGATCCTCCGGTCTCTGCCTCCCAAAGTACTGGGATTACAAGCGTGCGCCACCACGCCCGGCTTATTGGATGCATTTTTAAACATTAGGAACAGTTTTCATCTCTCCCCCATTCTCAGTGTCAGCCCTGAGTGGTACCCCCTCGGCTGGGTGGGCAGCTGGGTGGACTGCTATCATTTCTTTTTCGTCTCCCTCTCTGCAGCTGATTCCCATTCAGACCCACTGCCTGCTCAGGCCGTGTCATCTCACCTGCTGGCAGGCACCTGTGCGCCTCTTCTGCATATGCCTGGTTTGTCCTTTGCAGCTCCTATGCCTGCATCCTTAGTGGGGCAAGCTGTTCAAAATTTCCAAAGAACAATACAGTGATACTTGTAGATTCAGGGAAGGAATGGTCTTAGCTGGGCATCATGGTACATGTTTGTAACCCCAGTACTTGGGATGCTGAGACAGGAGGATCGCAAGTTCAAGGCCAGCCTCAGCAACTTAGTGAGATCTTGTTTCAAAAATTATAATTAATTTTTGGCCGGGCATGGTGGCACACGCTTGTAATCCCAGTACTTTGGGAGGCGGAGACCGGAGGATCCGGGTTCGCGGCCAGCCTCAGTGCTCTCTCTCTCTCCCTCCCTCCCTCCCTGTCTCTCTCTCTACTTAATGAGGCCCTCCGCAACTTCATGAGACCCAGTTTCAAAATAAAGTATAAAAAAAATAGGGCCGGGGGTGTAGCGCGGAGGTAAGAACGCCCCTGGGTTCAATCCCCAGTACCGCAAAAAAAAAATATTATAACTAATTTTTAAAAAGGGCCTGGGAGTTTTGCATGGAGGTAAAATGCCCCTAGGTTCAATTCCCAGTACCAAAAAAGAAAAAAAGAAAGAAGGAACAGTCTTGAGTGCCTACTTTTGTGCTTGGGCTACACAACTGAATAAGGCTCAACTATAGGCTTCACTTTATTTGTTGTTTGTTTGTTTGTTTTTGGTGGTACCAGGGATTGAACCTAGGGGCATTTTACCTCTGAGCTGCATCCCTAGCCCTATTTTTTATTTTTATTTTAAAACAGGGTCTCGCTAGGTTGATGAGAATCTCACTACTTGCTAAGGTTGGTCTTGAACCTGCGATCCTCCTGTCTCAGCCTCCCAAGTACTGGGATTACAGGTGTGCACCACCATGTCTGGCTTCACTTTATTTGCTTATTTGTAGTGCTAGGGATAAAACCCAGGGCCTTACACATGTTAGGTGAGCACTCTACACTGAGCTACATCCCCAGCCCCCCCCCTTTTGGGAGGACTTCAATTTAAACTCCTTCCTCCCCCAACTCCTCGGTTTGTAATGTCTGTTTCTCTTGTCTGATTTCCCCTTAACCAGGGATGATTTCTCCTTTTGGAAATCCTTCTCTCCCCCTCATCTCCCACAAAATTTTGTGTTTTTTTCATTGTATGTGTCTCATGCTTGGTGTCCTGCACTCTCCTGGTGAGAGCTGCTCACAGGCAGTGCTCTCTGGGGAGCCCTGTCCCGCTTCCTGCCTTCTGACAGCTGGCACTCAGATCTGTTGAATTGTTCAAGGGAGTTATAGCAAGAATAATCTTTTTTTCTTCCTCCCCATCTCAAGTATGAAATGTAGACACCGAGCTGCCAGGAGCATTAGTCACTGTCAAGTCCTCACCGTTTTTAACCTCCTCCCACTCTCCCTACCTCGCTTTTAAGACAGTAGCTCATAATTGATCACTCATTTTCTGTTAGCGTAATTATCTAATGGGTGATAAAGAAATTGCTCTCCTACAACTCCTCACTTGGAATACTTGCAGTGTGACATTCAAGCTCATTCTGTTTTAGTCCTTGCATCTTCTGTCTCATATTTCTGCTGTGGGCATTTTTTGGATTAGATGTGAGAGATGAAGAAAAGCCTGGGTGGTGATCAGGAATCTGGCAGATGGGTCTGAAATGTTTTTTTTTTTTTTTGCAGTACCGGAGATTGAACCCAGGGGCATTTTACCTCCGAGCTACACCCCCGGCCCTTTTTTATACTTTATTTTGAAACCGGGTCTTACGAAGTTGCGGAGGGCCTCACGAAGTTGTGGAGGGCCTCACTAAGTAGCTGAGGCTGGCCGCAAACCGGATCCTCCGGTCTCTGCCTCCCAAGTACTGGGATTACAAGCATGTGCCACCACGCGCGGCCTGAAATGTTGACTTAAACATAGAACTGACCGTCCTGTTCACATTGATCTTTCTGTTGGTTTTTTGTCTTTTTGGTACTGGAGGTTGAGCCCAGAGACATTCTACTCTGAGCTACACCCCCAGCCCTATTTTATTTTTTGTTTGGAAACAGGGTCTCACTAAATTTCTGAGGGACCTTGCTAAGTTGCTGAGGCTGTCCTTGAACCTCTGATCCTCCTGTCTCAGCCACCCAAGTACTGAGATTACAGGCATGTGCCACTGCACTTGGCTTATGTAGTTGGTAAAATATGAATAAAATCAAAGCAGTATTGTCCTTCCTGGTCAATAGTGTTTCCACTGATCCTGGTCATATAGGCGAATAAATATTGATAAGTCTGGACGGTATCATTACCCACAGATGGCGGAATTACTGAGTTATAGACGAGCAGGTGGGCTGCAAGACCTAAAGACTGTTCTTTGCAGATGTTCACTTTAGAAGCAATATATTCCAGAGCTAGGTCACTTCTTGGTTCTTATTTTACTAAATTGTTTGCATGGTGGTTGAGGGTGTAGCTCAGTGATAGAGCAAGTGCTTTGAATGCTCAAGGCCTTGGGTCAGTCTCCATCACTAAAAACCAAAAATAAATCATTTGCAATTTGTGTGTGAGTGTGGGTGGATGGGTGGGTTCTGAGAATTGAGCCCAGGTCCTTGCACATGCTAGGCAAGTGCTCTACCACTGTGCGACACCCATGGCCCCAAAAGGAGTATTTTTTAAGATTCAGAGCAGAGCAGAAAGTATTGGCCAGGGCAACGTGTGAAAGTGTTCTTCCTACTTAACGTACTACTAAAGATCATTTGAGAAAGCCAAGATTAATAGTGTTTTGTTTGGAAGGGGGTATAAGAAGAGGGAACAGAGTCCCTGCTCGGCCCTGATTCAGTCTCAATGCATCCAGTATATTGTTTTCTGTACTGGCCTCTATAACTAGGGATCCCCAAATTAAATATGATGGAGTCGAGGCTCAGGTGAATTTTGTACATGCAACTTCCCAATGAAAGAGAAATTCTAGGGCTAGGGATCAATAACCTTGATGTCACTGTGTTACTGAAGCCATATACTGAGGTTGAGAAGTGGTCATTTTTCCCCTGACCACATCATATTCTCTGTGTCATCAGGCACTCAAGCTATTCCTCCCCCCCCCCTTTTTTTTTGCAGTGCTTAAGATTGAACTCAGGCCTTCTTGCATGCTAGAGCAAGAGCTCTAGCACCGAGCTACACCCCCAGCCCTTCAAATCAGTACTGATAATAGAGCTGAGCTGGTTCAGTGCAGCATCTGGTTGTACAGTGATTCATCTGTGTCTCCTGTCTATGCAGAAACTTAAGTGACCAACATTAACAAATAGAAAGAGATGCAAGGGACAGTTTAAATGAACTTCTGTATTACACTGTTGAAGCCTGTCCAAAGGGCAAACCTATAACCATATTGCCTTGGCATTTTGAAACAACTTTAGGGGTTACGAGGGGAAATGCTCCGCCATCCATTCGTTGCTTTATGATCTAGAAACCTGAAACTATTCCAAGGAGTTGTGTTCACCGGCTCCTTCTAGTACATATCTAGGTTGGGAAGAGGAGCTCCGATGTTCGGAGAATGCTTTTTCAGTTTCAAGAATGTGCACTTTCTTGTTTGGTTCTCAGCAAGCTTTGACAGAGGTTGTGTCGCTCCTTCTTTGCATCTTGAACTTTAGAAGAATGTAGACCCCATGGGGGCTGAGGACACAGTGAAAGAGCTCATCCCAGAGCCTCGGACTCTGAGTGCTGGCTTTTTGGCCACCCCTGAAAGCTTCCTTTCTCGAGTGTGGGGATCTGCTCTAAGAGAAGTGGTAATGAGCCTAAGATCCCAGCAGATCCAAGGTCTGGGCCTGTCTTCCAGCCCCGCCCGGAAGTGCGCCGAAGCTGTGTAGGATGCTCTTTGTGTGAGTGAGCAATGCTGCATCACTGGGTTTTGTTCTCTTCAATAGCTATTCTTTGCTGGTAAGATTTGTAGTTGTTCTTGTATCCTTTTAGGGAAGTGTAATTATATTCTTTGCCTTTTGCATACATTTAAGTAGCTGCTCATCTTTGGAACTGGATGTTGAATTGTTCCTCCGGCTCACGCGTGGAGCATACAGAATGCTGACAGTTGCTGTAGAAACGGTGTCTGGCAGCTGTGACATAGTTGGAGTTTTGTGCACCCAGAAAAATTCCTTTGTAGGCCTTAGCAAATTAACATTTTAAAAGGTGCTCATTGTATGCTGGGATAGTTGGTTTTGAGAATAAAAAAGATGTTTTATTTGCCACCTGAGGGACTACAAAAGGATTCTCCCAATTCTGCAAAACCACTTATGCATCTCATGCATTTTTGCAGGTAATACAGTTTTCTCCCTAGGAAATAGACAACATCTGTCATCCTGCTGCAGTACTGGAGATGAAACCTGAGGCCTTGCGCGTGCTAGGCACATGCTCTACCAGCAACCCTGTCCTGTAGCTTTTAAGTAGGCACCTGAACCTGATAGGACTAACACATCCTAAAATCCTACTTAGTTGTTGGAACAACCTATCATAATCGATCACTTAACTTGAAGTTCAACTTCATTAGGGTTGTAATTCTGAGACTCTGTTTTCTTTTTTCCCCCTCCACCAGATGATACAAAACCAAATGGGAAGAAAGTTGTGGGTGATGTGGCATACAGTGAGGCCAAAGAGAGGGCGGGCTTCATCACGCCCGTCCCAGGCGGCGTCGGGCCTATGACTGTGGCAATGCTGATGCAGGTATTTGTGAATGAAGTTTCTGTGATCGTTCTAAAGTGCTGATAGAGTTCCAGTTACTGCTCCTCTCCCCATGGAGACATGGCATAAAACCTACTCAAAAGTTGGGTAAAAGCCGGACGTGGTGGCGCATGCTTGTAATCCCAGTACTTGAGAGGCTGAGACAGGAGGATTGCAGGTTTAAGGCCAGCCTCAGCTACTTAGTGAGGCCCTGTGCAACTTAGTGAGACCCTGTTTCAAAATAAAAAATAAAATCGGGCTGGGGGTATAGCTCAGAGGTAGTACATCCCTGAGTTCAATCCTCATTACCACCAAAAAATAAAAAAAGTTAAAGATGTGAGTCTGTTGAAGGAAAAAAGGGAATGGAAGAACAGAGAAATAGTATCAATCACATTCGTAGAGGAAGTGGCACAATTCTTATTTCCTTTGAATATAATTTCCCCAAACAGAAAAGTGCAAATATGCTGACCTGGCCGGGTCTGTGTTGGTGTGCTTGCCCTTGATACACACACCAGCTGCTCCGGGAAGAGGCAGCAGCCCCCGAGCACGTCAGGAGCCTGTGCACTCATCCAGCATTGGAGCATGTTATTAGGGAACTCGTGAAGCAGTTCATTTTGGGATTGAACTGGAGAGACTTGTGGTTTGGAACTGAGGTGGGGGCTAAAATAGTCACCTAAGTTTCATGTATGTCATTTTTGCCTAGAGCACCGTAGAGAGTGCAAAGCGTTTCCTGGAGAGATTTAAGCCAGGAAAGTGGACGATCCAATATAACAGCCTTAACCTCAAGACGCCCGTTCCAAGGTAAAAGTGGAATTTGCCTGCTTTGCAGATGGCTGGGTTTCCACTGATGGATATTGTGGGTACATACATGCTCCCAGTGAAAGCACCATCAGTGTGTGCGTGGGGTGGGGTGGAGGGAGAACTGTTACTCGTGTGGGATTAATTAAATTCAGTGAATAAAGATCGATACCAGTCTTCTGTGTTTTTAAAGTGACATTGATATATCACGATCTTGCAAACCGAAGCCCATTGGTAACCTGGCACGAGAAATTGGCCTGCTCTCTGAAGAGGTGGAACTGTATGGTGAAACCAAGGCCAAAGTCCTGCTGTCGGCCCTGGAGCGCCTGAAGCACCAGCCGGACGGGAGATACGTGGTGGTGACGGGGTACGGGTTTGCTCACATTCGCCCTGACTGGTGTCACCAGGGTTGCGTTTAACACTTAGCATGCATAGGTGGAGGTGCCTTGAACTTGGTTTTGGCATTTCCACATGTGTTGGATCTCATTTGATCCTTACAGCAATGCTGTGAGGTCGGGAAGAATGGAAATCTTTCAGAGATTGAGAAAATTGGTCAAGCTTATCCATCTAGTAGGTGGAAGAGTTCAGTTTTCAGATGGAATCACTTGGGTTTTTTTCTTTTAAACCCCAAAGTCATTAATTCAGTAGATCTTTTGGGCAGTCATTTTTATTGCTGGACTAAGTTATATATAAAAGTTATTTATTTACTTTTTTTTTTGCGATACTGGGGATTGAACCCAGGGTCATTCTACCTCCAAGCTACATCCCCAGCCCTATTTTTTGTTCTTTATTTTGAAACAGGATCTCACTAAGTTACGGAGGCCTCACTAAGTAGCTGAGGCTGGCCGTGAACCTGGATCCTCCAGTCTCAGCCTCCCAAGTACTGGGATTACAAGCATGCACCACCACGCTCAGCTTATTTATTTGTTTGTTTGTTTGTTTTTGCTGTGGTAGGGATGGAACCCAGGACCTTGTATAAGCTAGGCAAGTGCTGTACCACTGAGACATATCCCCAGTCCCAAAAGTTAGTTTTTGAGATTATAAATTGAGAAATTGAAATGATAGCATCTGTCTGCAAGGTGAAGTGTCAAATATATTTGCTCCTTACAATCACCTTCTTTTTTTCCTTTTTTTTAAGCTTTTTTGGAAATTACAACTCAGACTCTTAGAAAAGATCTCTTTCAGGGCTTTGCCCTTATTTAGAATGAATCATTCTATAGGGTCCGTTAGTTCTGACTTGGTGATTCAGATAACCTTTTCTTTCCTCTTTTGCTTTCATCTTGAAGAATAACTCCAACGCCCCTGGGAGAAGGAAAAAGCACAACCACAATCGGGCTGGTGCAAGCCCTCGGCGCCCATCTTTATCAGAACGTCTTCGCTTGTGTGCGACAGCCCTCTCAAGGCCCCACCTTTGGAATAAAAGGTACTCGTGGGGCTAGGTCAGGGTGGCCAGAGGGCACCTGCCTCTCCTTTGGTCCTCTCAGACCTACTCAACCCCTGGATGCTCATGGGGTCTTCAACTCATTGAGATACCAGGAATCCCTGGTGTTCAAGCCCCATATTGGTGCATTTGGCGAAGGCTTTCATTGGATCACCCCAATTCCTGACACTCTGGCATTGCAGGGATTTTCTGGGGTGAACACTATGTAGCTGGAGGTGTTTTGTTGCTGTTGTTTTCAAAAAACCTTAATAGTCCACTGTCACAGTAACAATGAAGGCAATCACAGGTACTGATTCATGCTGACACTCTAAGACAGAGACAGACCCCTCTCAGATGTCTCCTTGTTGGGAATGAGCAAAGCCTATTCTGATTGAGTGTTTGCTTTGTGTCAGGTATTGTGCTAAGCAGTTTGTGCATATTATTTCATTTTATCCTTCAATATAAGATAGTATTGTGACCATTAGACCTCAGTCTTCAGTGCAGTACTTCTTCTGATAGGATGAGAACATGACATCAGTAATTATAATTAATCTTCAGATTTTGATTACTGTAGTACTGCAAACATGATGCTTGTTTAATTAAAACTATTTTTATTAACTATCATAGGTTATTAGAGTTAGCTTTCTCATTTACTTGGTGACAGGATATCCATTCTCTTTGTTCTAGTAATTTACTACAAATGTTGATAACTTGCACACCTCTGCCCTCCTGATAATTTTATAAGATGTATGCCAACTTAGTTCTGCTTTTGAACTTGTCTTAACCCCCTTTCAATGCTGGAAGAGCCTTTTCCCTTGTTCTGCTAAGTGAACCTATTATTCTTCTTTTCTTCTTATTGCCTCCTTGTAAGGTCTTTGCCCCACAAAAATAAAATCTGTACTCCAGTTGACATTTGTCATCTCACTGATGACGTGGTAACCTGGACATTTTCTGGCCTGTGTTAATAATCCAAATGGGCCAGCAGAACTCTAGCAGTTAGCCGTTTTCTAATATATGTCTACTGTTCAGGAAGAATTGGAGTCTCTCTATTGTGTGAATACTTTTCCTTTTTTGAAAGCCAGAGTAGCTTTCTGAGAGTAGGAAATTGAATAGGTTTGCCTTTATGTAACTGTCAACTGAGTCTTTTAACGTGTTAGGAATCACAGAGAACCTATTTCTAAAGATAATGACTAGGTATGTATGTATGTGTTCGTGGTTTTGTCATTTAGACTCAGATTTCAATTGAGAGACTATTCAGCATGAACAAGATCAAGTGTTTTAGCATGGTAAAAGAAAATTAGAAAACACTTGATCAAATTGTCCAAATAATTGTAAAAATAAACAAATAATATGCTTAGTTACAAAAAATCCATTTGCTTTTGTTTGGATTCCAAGTCTTGGAGATGCATGCTCAACATGAGTCTCCACCCTTCATTTTCCCCTAGGTGGCGCTGCAGGAGGTGGCTACTCCCAGGTCATTCCTATGGAGGAGGTAAAGTAGTCGGATTTGGCTGAACCAGACCCTTTATTATAGCTTTTTCCCTCCAGAGATTAAGTTTTTGTTTTGTTTTGTTTTGTTTTAAGTAGAATGCTTAGTGGACACGTCTTGTTTATCAGTAGAAGGAACACACAAGAAAAGATCATCTTAATTTGTAGACTTGGGACAGTTTGGTTCTAAAGTCTGGCTTCTGGTGGGAATGTTCATTTTAAGCAGATGATCAGATGAAACACGGTATTGAGAAGCACCAACACACAGTGCATTCAGAGTACTCAGGACAGAAATGGGAACAATATGTGGCCATAGAGTTGGCACTGCCCCGTGTACTCCTTCTCTCTCATTGGTTAAAGGATGTGAGTGTGTCCTCGGTAATCCGAGGTGCTATTGGTCCCCGTGGTGTGGCATTTGTGGTCTCTGTGCATGTCATTGAGGGGAATCTGCACATCCTGTGTTTGGGAGGAGTCACTGCTGAGGACAGTCAGCCACTCATGTTCCCAGGAGCTCCCACCTTTGGGCATCAGTCCACCAGCCCTGCCGCCATCAGTATCCCCCTGGCATTAACACGGGTTAACTTGGTTATGGTAGAATGGAGGTTGGAAAGTCACAGAGCAGCTGGGAAACTGATGTGGTTTCTTTTCTTTTGTAGTTTAATCTCCACCTCACTGGTGACATCCATGCCATCACTGCAGCTAATAACCTGGTTGCTGCAGCCATCGATGCTCGGATGTTCCACGAACTGACCCAGACAGACAAGGTAGGGTGCTGAGGACTTTTGAAAAGGCTGTTGCACAGGAATTAGTGTCCCTCCCTTGGGTGCTGACACAGGGAGCAAGGCAGTGGGGTTCCTCTAAAAAGTCTAAAAGTCTTTTTTTTCCCTTTTCTCTAAGGCTCTCTTTAATCGTTTGGTACCATCAGTAAATGGAGTGAGAAAGTTCTCTGACATCCAGATCCGAAGGTTACGGGTAGGCTTTTTCCTTCCTCATTTGTGAGATTATATAATTTGGTGATTGATAAGGATGTAAAGCTCTCCTTAGAGTAGCTGATTTTGGGTCCAGTTATATCAATGATCATAGACCTAAAGTCATGATATAGGTGGCAAGGATTGGTGGGAGCGATTACTTCTTATTTATTTATTTATTATATTTTTTTGTGATACTGAGGATTGAGCCCAGGGGCTCAATCTATCTCCAAGTTACACCCCCAGCCCTATTTTTTTATTCTGAAACAGGGTCTCACTAAGTTGCAGAGGGCCTCACTAAGTAGCTGAGGCTGGCCATGAACCTGTGATCCTCCTTCCTCAGCCTCCCAAGTACTGGGATTACAAGTATGCACCACCACACTCGGCTCTCATTTATTTATAAACTATAAGTGATTAGTCCTGGAATAAATAGAGCATTGACAGCTGGGCATGGTGGCGCACGCTTGTAATCCCAGTACTTGGGAGGCTGAGACCAGAGAATCTGGGTTCGCGGCCAGCCTCAGCTACTTAGTGAGGCCCTCCGCAACTTAGTGAGATCCAGTTTCAAAATAAAGAATAAAAAATAGGGCTGGGGGTTTAGCCCAGAGGTAGAATGCCCCTGGGTTCAATCCTCAGTACTGCCAAAAAAAAAAAAAA
>PVJS01023153.1:0-11415 GCA_004027185.1 Glis glis | reverse complement strand
AAAAAGCCGGGAGTGGTGGTGCACACTTGTAATCCCAGTACTTGGGAGGCTGAGACAGGAGGATCACAGGTTCAAGGTAGCCTCGGCAACTTAGGCTCTCAGCAACGTAGTAAGATCCTGTTTCCAAATATGAAATAAAATTGGGCTGGGGGTATAGCTGGGAGATAGAATGCTTCTGAGTTCAATCCTCAATACCTAAAAAATAAAAAAGATAAAATAAGATTGAGGGTATAGCACAGAGGTAGAGTGCCCCTGGGTATCACCAAAAATAAATAAATAAATAAGCGGTTACTTCCATATTTTGTTTGTTTGTTTGTTTGTTTGTTTGTTTTGTGGCACTGAGGATTGAACCCAAGGGCATTCTACCTCTTTTTTTTTTTTTTTTTTTTGCGGTACTGGGGATTGAACCCAGGGGCATTCTACCTCCGAGCTACACACCCAGCCCTGTTTTTTATTCTTTATTTTTGAAGCAGGGTCTCAATAAGTTGCAGAGGGCCTCACTAAGTAGCTGAGGCTGGCCGCAAACCCAGATCCTCCTGTCTCAGCCTCCCAAGTACTAGGATCACAAGTGTGCGCCACCATGCCCAGCAGGGCATTCTACCTCTGAGCTACACCCCCAGCCCCTTTTATTTTTTATTTTGAAACAGGGTCTCACTAAGTTGCTGAGTACCCTGCTAAGTTGCTGAGGCTGGCCTCGAACCTACGATTCTCCTATCTCAGCCTCCCAAGTAATGAATTATAGGTATGAGCCACTATGCCGGGCCTTATTTGAATTTTTATAGCAAATATATGGTCATTAAGTATATAGTATACCACATGACCCCAAAATCCCATTCCTGGATTTTTACTCAAGAGAAATGAAAACGTATGTTCACACAAAAACCTGTATGTGAATGTTTTTAGTAGTTCTATTAATAGTCTTCCCCAAACTAAGAATATTCTAAATGTCTTTCAATGGATGAGTGGATAAACAAACTATGGTACATCTGTACAATAAAAGAAATGAGCTGTTGATGCACACAGCCTGAGTGAATGTCGAAGGCGTTATGCCGAGAGAAAGAAGCCAAGTCTCAAAAGCTCTACTGTGTGCTTCCAGTTTGTTTGTTTTTTTTGTTTGTTTGTTTGGTACTGGGGATTGAACCCAGAGGCATTCTACCTCCGAGCTATACCCCCAGCCCTATTTTATTTTATTTTTGAAACAGGGTCTTGCTAGATTGATAACAGCCTCACTACTTGGTGAGGCTGTCCTCAAACCTGTGATCCTCCTGTCTTAGCCTCCCAAGTACTGGGATTACAAGCGTGTGCCACCATGCCTGACTGTATATTTTCATTTAGATGACATTCTCAACAGATGCCAACAGTTATGAGACGATGCAGGGTATGCTCATAAAGGAATAGCACAGAGGAGTTTTATTTTTTATTTTTTTTGCGGTACCGGCGATTGAACCCAGGGGAATTTTACCTCCGAGCTACACCCCTGGCCCTATTTTTTATACTTTATTTTGAAACCGGGTCTCACGAAGTCGCAGAGGGCCTCACTAAGTAGCTGAGGCTGGCCACGAACCCGGATCCTCCAGTCTCCGCCTCCCAAGTACTGGGATTACAAGCGTGTACCACCACGCCTGGCTACAGAGGAGTTTTAAAAATAAAATTAAAAAATAAATTAATGTATTACTTTACTGAAGAAGTAAGGGAAGAAATTTTATCTATCTATGCATATATATATATATATATATATATACTGTAGACAGCATGGCACATGGAAGTATTCAATAAATGATGTGTGCTATTATTTATTTATTGTGACAGTAGGGATTGAACCCAAGGGCATTCTTACTTTCAAGCCATACCCCCAGTGCTTTTCATGTTTTGTTTTTGTTGTGTACTGGGGATTGAACCTAGAGGCATTCTATCTCTGAGCTATACTCTCAGCCCTTTTTATTTTTTATTTTGAAAGAGGATCTTACTAAATTGCTGAGGTTGACCTTGAACCTGCGATCCTCCTGTCTCAACCTCCCAAGTACTGGGATTACAAGCGTATATCTCCACAACTGGTGATGTGTGCTATTTATTATCAATAACCGTTCTACTCACTTTATTTTTAATTCTTTTCAACTTCCTTTTTTTCTTTTTCCTTTTTTGGTCCTGGGGATTGAACCCAGGGGCGTTCTACCTCCAAGCTACAACCCCAGCCCCATTTTACTATTCATTTTGAAACAGGGTCTCACTAAATTGTTGAGGGCCTCGCTACTTTGTTGAGGCTGGTCTCGAACCCTCAATCCTCCTGTCTCAGCCTCCCAAGTACTGGAATTACAGGCGTGGGCCACCACACCCAGCTTAACTATATATTTTGATGCTGCAAGAATAGTCCTTGGAGCTCTCCTTTACCCAGATGCATGAATTGTTTACATGTTGCTGTACTTGATTCACAGTTCTGTCATTCTTGATATGTGTGCATTTTTTGTGGATCATTAAGAACAACTGACTTTTAAGTAGTTTGATACTCCTTACCTTATTTTGTTTTGTACCCCCCAAATATCCTCTACATCAGGTAAATCAGCTCTATTTTACAATAGAATTGTAAAATACCTTGCTGTGAGGCAGCAAGTTACCATGAAAAGAGTGGGTCACTTCTTTTTTTTGTTGTTGTTGTTTTTTTGTGGTACTGGGGATTGAACCCAGGGGCATTCTACCTCCAGGCTACACGCCCAGCCCTATTTTTATTCTTTAATTTGAAGCAGGTCTCACTAAGTTGTGGAGGGCCTCACTAAGTAGCTGAGGCTGGCCTTGAACCTGTGATCCTCCTGTCTCAGCCTCCCAAGTACTGGGATTACAAGTGTGCACCACCACGCCCGGCTGAGCAGGTCACTTCTGATCTTACCTTTGCTAATGGATCTTTCTGTTAAATGTGAGGAGAGGAAAAGCTCGAGGATTTTAAATCAAGGTGTGATGGCGCACGCCTGTAATCCCTGTCTTTGGGAGGCTGAGACAGGAGGATTGCAGGCTCGCAGCCAACCTCAGCTACTTAGTGAGGCCCTCTGCAACTTAGTGAGACCCTGTTTCAAAATAAAGAGTAAAATAGGGCTGGGAGTGTAGCTCAGAGGTAGAACACCCCTGGGTTCAATTCCCCGTACCACACACACACACACAAAAGACAAAATAAAAAATAAAATAGGGCTGGGATATAGCTCAGAGGTAGAATGCCCCTGGGTTCAATCCCCAGTACCATACACACACACAAAAAGAAACTTGCCCAAGGTGTATAGTACCCCTTGCATGGATAGAACCAGAGCCTCAGCCTCTTGTCCCTCTGTCCCGGGCTTGCATGTTATCCTCGTCTGCCCAGGGTGCTTGGTCAAGAGTGGGTTGTCCATAGCAGATTCCTAGCAGGGTGACTAAGGGCTTTACTGGCTTTGGTAAACAATGTCGTGTTCTAGGCTTTGTGGGGCTCTCTGACAAGGCAGCAAGTGGCTGGGAACACATCTGAGGTTTCAAAACAGGTCCTTATAACATAAGAAAGGAACTATGGGCAAAGCAGGTCTTGCTGGGGCCTGCTCTAAACTACCATGAGTTAGAGGAAAACATTTTCTAAGTGGTTTCCATTTCAGGATTGAGCTGAGTAGACACTGTAAACCAATAAAAATTCCAAATTCTGTGAGGAGGAAAATAGAAACCCTTTTTGTGTCTTTGGGAACAGTGAGAAGTCAGCAAAAGTATAACACTACATAAAAAGCATGTAAAAATAATTTACATTGATTTTTGTTGATTGACATTCATTTGTGCCCTTCCTAAGCTTCATTTACTTATTTATTTTGCTGTGCTGGGAATTGAACCCAAGGCCTTGCACATGCTAGGTAAGCACTATACCACTGAGCTGCATCCCTATCCCCTAAAATTTTGTTTAAATTGGGCTTCTTGATTGTCTAATTAAAAATATTTAGCCGGGCATGGTGGTACACACTTGTTATCCCAGTACTTGGGAGGCTGAGACCCGAGGATTGGGGTTCGCGGCTAGCCTCAGCTACTTAGTGAGGCCCTCTGCAACTTAGTGAGACCCTGTTTCAAAATAAAGAATAAAAATAGGACTGGGGGTGTAGCTTGGAGGTAGAATGCCCCTGGGTTCAATCCCCAGTACCACCAAAAAAAAAAAAATTTTGTCTCAGTGGTTGAGCATGTGCTTAGTATGCATGAGATCCTGTGTTCAATGCCTAGCACCAAAAAACAAGGATTGTGGGCTGGGGATGTGGCTCAGTGGCAGAGCCCTTACCTAGCCATGCGTAAGTCTCTTGTTTTGATCCCCAGCACCACAAACAAAACAAAACCAAAAAAAAGTTGTGTTTTTTTTTTTTTTGGTGGTACTAGGGATTGAACCCAGGGACATTTGACCTTTGAACCACACACCCCAGCCCTATTTTATTTTTTAATTTGAAACAAAGTCCCACTAAGTTGCTAAGAGCCTTGCTAAGTTGCTGAAACTGGCTTTGAACCTGTGATCCTCCTGTCTCAGCCTCTTAAGTACTAGGACGAGTACAGGTGGGAGCCACCACACTCAGCAAAACAAAACCTTTCTATATTGTTTTTCCTCCCAATATATTTGAGTTTGATGAACCACGAAGTGCATTTGTGTCTTATAAGACTTCTTGGTCGATGCTTCTTTAGGACTGGGTTGAGGGAAATGCCTCTGGGGCTCAGTTACAGAGACAAACATGTCAATTTTTGCGTGTGTGGTACTGGGGATTGAACCCAGGGGCATTCAAATTCTGATCTACGCCCCTAGCCCTATTCATTTTTTATTTTGAAATGGGGTCTCACTAAGTTGCAGGTGGGCTTCCTAAATTGCTGAAGCTGGCCTTGACCTGTAATCCTCCTGTCTCAGCTTCCCAAGTACTGGGACTACAAGTGTGCGCCACCATGCCTGAATGACAAACATATTTGTACATTTGTGTAAATAGGAAATAACCTCCAGGTTTAGCCAAAGGGATCCCCATTTTCTCTTCTGAATTTAAGATGGTTCACATTTCTTACAGGGGACTCTATCTCAAGATGGGGTTAATTTTTTTTAATTTATTATGTTCCTATTTGCTTTGTCTTATTTTACGTTTTAATTTCCTACCTCTTCAGAGACTAGGCATTGAAAAGACTGACCCTGCCACACTGACAGATGAAGAGATAAACAGATTTGCAAGACTAGATATTGATCCAGAAACCATCACTTGGCAAAGAGGTACCAAAGCAAAGTCCAAGCCCCGTGTGTTTGGTTGTACTGCACACCCCACACCCTCCAGGACTGCTGTGAAAGTGTGCGGTCCGAAAGCTTTGGGGCCAGTGTTTTCATGGTTAAGGCATGGCCGAGATGGTGACATTATTTGCCTCTCTTACCACCTCCATCAGTATTTCTTTTTATTAGTTATCATCAAACTCCCCTGGTTGGATTGGTTGAACATCTTGCTATCTATTCAGTGTTGATTGAAATGAGGGTGGTTTTAAGGAAGTTCATGCATAAACCAAAAATAACATTTTTAAAGTTCCATTTTATGCAAAAAGTTTTGGTGTCATGAAGTAGAGAAATTATGTCTAATCACTGCTTGAATCATGTGTGCCCTTTATTCTCAGAACTCTCGTCTGGCATCGGGGAGTTGATTTTTTTTCTTGTAACTCTTCAGCTTGCCTAATCATTTTTACTTCATTTTATTGAATTCTCTTATAACAAATTAGGTAGCCTTCAAGGTTTAAATACTTAGTGACTGAGTTGCCTGGCTTCTCCACCATATGTTGCTTTTCTCTATGCACAATTAGCCTGGCTTAGAATTTCATTTTGTACCAACAGTGCATCCATCTATTTTATATCACTGCTAAGAGGAAGTTCTCACCACCATGCAGAATGAAGCTAAAGGGCAATTTATTGGCTGTTTTTGTGATTTTTATTGGCATGGTAACTGTTGATGACATTTTTAAGATGACACTTAATATCTAAAACCACACTGGTATTTCTTCCTTTGCTTCAATAGCTTTAAATAAATGGTATTATGTTTTATAAGGAATAAGCTAGAGATCCATTTTGAAACATTGATATCTCATTTACTTTTGTATCTAATTCATGCTTTCTAAGAAAGTAAAGACACACAAAAAATTTGCATCACACCTACTGACTGCCTATTTTATAAAAAAAATTGGTTATAAGGACCTGGAATCTATATGTTTTGAAAAGTAAAGTTTAGCTGCAACAACACATTGTATTCTTCACTCAGAGAGAGAGAGAGAGAGACAGACAGACAGACAGTAGTTTTGGGTGTTTAAATTATTATAGTTAGGCGGGGTGGGCATTGAACTGAACACACGGCCTCATCTATGCTAAGCACATGCTCTACAGACTTTGAGCCACATCTCCAGTCATTATAGTCTTTATGGAAGATTATCAAGATCCTTAAAAAGGCTTCTCCTAGGGCTAGGGGCATGGCTCAGTGTGAGTACTCTCTGCCTGCTTGAGACTCTGTAGTTAATCCCCAGCTCCCGGGAAAAATATGCTTTTTTTTTTTTTTTTACCCCTTTAGAGTATAAACTAGTTTGGTTTTGTTTTGTTTTTTGGTTGTTCATTTTGTATTTGGTTGTTGTTTGACATTTCATACTGAAATGGGTACTCCTTCTCCTCTGTACTCACTATTCTCAATACTTTACCTCTGACACCATATGGCTAGGTTTTTTTCTCCCAGAACAATCCAGTTCAGTTTTCCAATAGATACTGACTGGATATCCTGTGATTTAACTCAATTCTGACACTGTCCGGAGCAGATCCTGGAGGTTAAGGGCTCAGTCCCACAAGCCTGCCCCTCTGTACATGCCAGTCCCAAGCCCAGATTGTCACCTGTGCTTTGACCAGCTGGCTAGAAATTGGAAGCTTCCGTGACCTCCTCCTCAGGCTCGATCATTTGCTAAATCCAACACAGAACTCGGGGAAATATTTTATTTATGTTTACCTGTTATTATAAAAGTTACAACTCAGGAACAACTAGATGGAAGACATGCGTAGGGTCCTCATCCTCCCAGCACTGGAAACTCATTAAATCTTGTTATTAGAGTTTCATGGACCTTGCTCTCTCTTCACTAGTCCCCTTCCTGGGACTGGTGGATGGGGCTGGAACTTCCACCCCTCTAGTCACTTGGTCTTCCTGGTAACCAGTCCCCTCCTGAGGCTATCTAGGGGACTTAGGTCATCTCAGTAGCATAAACTCAGGTGTGATCAACAGGGGTTTGTTTATGAATAACAAGACACTCCTGTTACCTTTGTGTGTGTGTGTGTGTGTGTGTGTGTGTGTGTGTGTGTGTGTTTTACTGGGGATTGAACCCAGGGGCATTCTACCTCTGAGCCCCACCCGCAGCCCTATTTTATTCTTTATTTTGAAACAGGGTCTCACTAAGTTGCAGAGGGCCTCACTAAGTAGCTGAGGCTGGCCTTGAACCTGCAATCCTCCTGTCTTAGCCTCCCAAGTACTGGGATTACAAGCATGCACCACCACGCCCGGCTTCCTGCTACCTTTTAAATTCTGAGGGCTCTAGGAGCCTTGTGCCAGGAACCCAGGACAAAGATCATATATATTTCCTATTATACTATACAGACAAGAACCCAAATTAGGAATATACTAGAATGTTAACAGTAGTGAGTCCTGGGAGGTGGGATTATAATTGGTTAGTTGATCTGTGCAGTGTTTGACGGGGTTATGTAATTAGATAGATATTCTGTCATCTGAATAGAATGTGCTAAAGGAAAGAAGGGGCCTGTTACCTGTCATATTTCAAAAGGCATTTGCACTTGCTTTGAGTTGAGGGCCCTTATGTTTCTCTGGATGGTGGAAGGTCAGTGAGTCACTCCACACAACAACACAAACCTCAACCTTTTGAAAAGGCAGACTGCTCTTTTTTTTTTTTTGTAATATAGAGCATGCTTAAAAATAGAGTGCAGATTTCTAGTTGTTTGAATTCTCTAGAAGTGATAAAACTCAGCCACTTTGCATTCCTTTGCTTTAAAAATAATTCCTGTGCATTTATGGTATGCAAATATTATTTCTTAACCCATACTCCAGCTTTGCCATCCGTTTTGGAATCAAATATTAATAGGCCGTCATCAAATTAGACTTGTTTTAAAATTCTGCTGCTCCCTTGAGCTTTATGGTCCTTTTACTAAACACCATTCTGTATCTTCCCTTTCCACTGTAGTGTTGGATACCAACGATAGGTTCCTGAGGAAGATCACAATTGGACAGGCGCCCACAGAGAAAGGGCACACACGCACGGTAACTATTTGTTACTTCCCAAGTAAATAGCTCGTGTGAACTGGATCTCGCTGCCTCTCTCCTCCTCCATCCTCTCCCATACGACTGATACTGCCAGGTGTTGTTCTGCCTTCTCCCTTTTAAAATGGAAGTGAGTAGGTGTGATACTGAGCACTCCTGACAGCTTCTGCAATAAATCCCATGTGTCACCTGTGCGTTTTCCCCCAGCATTTTCTTCCTGGAGGTGGAGAGTCCTGGGTGAATATCCTTGCATGTGAATTGATTAAGCATATGAATTGATTAAGATTGCTTCTCTTTTGTGTTCATTTGGCAGTGTGTCTCTTCGGTGTAAGAGCTTCTGTGTGGTCCCGTGTTTGTTAGAGAAACCAACTGGGAATAAAACAATTGCTTATTGGTCATACTAGCACATTTAATTTTCAAAAATTGACTAGTTGAGTTCTTGGAATAATTAGTTATAAACTTTTGCTATTGGAGGATTATTTTTATGTTTTCATGAAGTTCTTTGTTTAGTATTCTGCTGTTCCACCCTTTTAAGCTATTTGTTTAAGCCTTGGTGGCCAAAAAGAATTACTTTTGCAATTTTTTCAATTATTTAAAAAATAGATAAATAAAATTTTTATTTTTTAGGTACTGGGGCTTGGACCCAGGGGCATTCTACTACTGAGCTACATCTCTAGCTCTATTTTATTTATTCTTTTAGTAGTACTGGAGATTGAACCCAGGGGCATTCTACCTCTGAGCTACACCCCCAGCCCTATTTTATTTTTTATTTTGAAACAGGGTCTCACTAAATTGCAGAGGGCCTCACTAAGTTGCTGAGACTGGCTTCAAACCTGCGATCCTCTTGTCTCAGCCTCCCAAGTACTGGGATTACAAGCATGCATCACCACACCCGGCTTTTGTTTTTTTTATTTTGAAACAGGGTTTTACTAAGTTGCTGAGGGTCTTGCTAAGTTGCTGAGGCTCACCTTGAATCTGAGATCCTCCTGTCTCAGCCTCCCAAGTACTGGGATTACAGGCATGTGCCACTGTGCCTGGCTACTTTTGCAATTTAAGCTTCCAGTTTAACAGTGCTGTTTTTCCTGCCTACAGGCCCAGTTTGATATCTCTGTGGCCAGTGAAATCATGGCTGTGTTGGCTCTCACCAGTTCTCTGGAAGACATGAGAGAAAGACTGGCCAGAATGGTAGTGGCATCCAACAAGAAAGGGGAACCCATCAGTGCTGAAGATCTGGTGAGTTCCCGGGCACTCCAGGCTTGGGGGCACATTGGTGTCCACTGTCCTAAGGTCTTCTCAGCAGTTACAGAGAACAAAAGTTATGCCTGTGTAAGACACTGCAATTCACTCATCAATCTGATTTTGCTAATTACAAGATAATTGTGACATTTGTAAAAATATTCGCTATTATTCATAGTGAATAAAAGGTGGTATGCTCCAGTAATGGACCACAAGTTCCAGGTGATTTGAGTAACGTCCTCATCCTGTGAGTATCTCCACAAGTGAGTTTATGGCTTCAATTTACAAGAGAACATCTAGAGTCCAAGTGAGGCCATTAGTAACTGAGTTTGGAATCACCCCCAAACTCAGAGAGCCCCCCGAGTTTGCACATGGGAACCCCTCCCCATAACACTTGGCTACTACACAGAGACCTCTTGTCATGAGGCTTGTTGGTACTACACCTATTCTGATAACTATGTTTGAAACAACTCAGCAGTTTCAGCTGATGGTCCTGCTAGGCTGTCTTCATGGTAATATGAGATTTGAAATGAGAATTTTTAAATTTTTCTTCATTCTTTTTTGTTTCTCTCTCTCTTGAAATGCAAATTCTTTTTTTTTTTTTTTTCTTCAGTACTGGGAATTGAATCTAGGGCCTTGTACACGCTAGATAAGCACTGTACCAGTAAGCTAGATCCCCAAGCCCTCCCTCCTTTTTTTTGTACTGGGGTTTGAATCTCAGAACATTTTACCTCCAAGCTACACCTTTAGCCCTTTTTGATTTTTATTTTGAAACAGGGTCTTGCTAAATTGCTGATGGTCTCACTAACTTGCTGAGACTAGCGTCTTACCTGTGATCCTCCTGTGTCAGCCTCCCAACTACTGGGATTATAGGTTTGTGTCACCATGCCTGGTTTCCCGGCCCTCTTTATTTTTTATTTTGAGACAGGGTCTTGCTAAATTGTTCAAGTGACCTCAAACTCGCAATCCTCCTGCCTCAGCTTCCTGAGTAGCTGGGATTAGCATGTGTCACTGCACCTGATGAAATACAAATTCTTATAGATTAATTTTTTAAGTTATTTTTATTTACTTATTACTATTATTATTACATATATATATATATTTTGCGGTACCGGGGATTGAACCCAGGGGCGTTCTACCTCCGCGCTACACCCCCGGCCCTATTTTTTATACTTTATTTTGAAACCGGGTCTCACGAAGTTGCAGAGGGCTTCACTAAGAGAGAGAGAGAGAGAGAGAGGCAGGGAGAGAGAGAGAGCACGCGCTGAGGCTGGCCGCGAACCCGGATCCTCCGGTCTCTGCCTCCCAAAGTACTGGGATTACAAGCGTGCGCCACCACGCCTGGCTTATTACTATTATCATTATTATTATTATTATTATTATTATTTGGCAGTACTGGGGATTAAACCCAGGGGCATTCTACCTCTAAGCTATAACCCCAGCCCTATTTTTTATTCTTTCTTTTGAAATAGAGTCTGACTATGTTGCGGAGGGCCTCACTAAGTAGCTGAGACTGGCCGCAAACCTGTGATCCTCCTGTCTCAGCCTCCCAAGTACTGGGATTACAAGCATGTGTCACCACGCCCAGCTAATTTTTTATTTTACTTTATTTTAATTTAATTTAATTTTGCAGTACTAGGGATTGAACCCAGGGGCATTCTACCTCCAAGCTACACCCTCAGCCCTATTTTTTATTCTTTTTTTTTTTTGCGGTACTGGGGATTGAACCCAGGGGCGTTCTACCTCCGAGCTACACCCGCGGCCCTATTTTTTATCCTTTATTTTGAAACTGGGTCTCATGAAGTTGCGGAGGGCCTCACTAAGTAGCTGGTCGCAAACCTGGATCCTCCGGTCTCCACCTCCCAAGTACTGGGATTACAAGCATGCGCCA
>PVJS01023152.1:0-29871 GCA_004027185.1 Glis glis | reverse complement strand
AGAGAGAGAGAGAGAGAGAGAGAGAGATGAGGCTGGCCGTGAACCTGGATCCTCCGGTCTCCGCCTCCCAAAGTACTGGGATTACAAGTGTGCGCCACCACGCCCGGCTACTCAGCATATTTTATTGAGCAAATTTTACCCAATGTACTAACATCAACAAATTATAGTATATCTATACAATGGAATATGTGACACATGATGATGTGCAAGAATCCCCTCTCTCTCTCTCTCTCTCTCTCTCTCTCTCTCTCTCTCTTTCTCTCTTTTTTTGTGGTACTGGGGATTGAACTCAGGGTCATTCTACCTCTGAATTACACCCCCAGCCCCCTTTTTTAAACTTTGTTTTGCTTTGTTTTGTTTTGAAACAGGCTCTCACTAGGTTGCTGAGAGTCTCACTACATTGCTGAGGCTGTCCTCGAAGCTGTGATCCTCCTATCTCAGCCTCCCAAGTACTGGGAATATAGGCGTGCACCGCTGCACCTGTCTCAATGTGCATGCATCTTAAAATCATTATGTTAAATGACCAAAAAGACTGCACACTGCATGATTCAATTTACATGACATTTTTGGGGAGAAAATACCAAAAAGAAGGGATGGGAGTGAGAAGAGGGTTTGACTGAGTGGGCGAGGCATTTTCTGCAGTGATGGAAACATTCCCGTCCTGATTGTGGTGGTGGTGGTTACAATGCTATGCGTATTTATCAAAAGTCACAGAACCACGTACCCCCACCAAAAAGTGAATTTTGTTGTACATAAAGTACACACAAGAAATCTGACTTTTAAAGAAGAGTCTTCAAAATAAATTACAAAGTTCAAATCATTTTTGAGGAGAAATCAAACCTTGTGCTTCTGAATAAGGAGACAGAACCTTTGAAAGGTGCTAGTTCTTCCCAAAGTAATGTATCAGACTTAGGCAGTTCTAAGCAAAATCCTAACAGATCTTTTTGGGAGGAGAGATGAAACTTAACTTAATGATTTTAAATTTTATATGGAAAGCCAATTGCTGATAATGTCAGAGAAAATTAAGAAAAACAAAACAGTAAGGGGAACTATATTTATTCCACATACACCCCTAAGTAGTGATTTTCAACCTGGATTATGGGCGCGAGCACATGTGTGTGTGCACGGGTGTGGCATATGTGTGTGTGCATGGGTGTGTGTATGTTTTGTTGTAGGCAAAGAGCGTGGTTTGAAGAAAGAAAAAGTATGCTTGATCAGAACTTCTCAGGAAAGGGAATGCCATTCAAATGTAAAGTAGTGCTAAATCCTATTCTCAATTTTCAAAGATTAATATATTTTAAAATTACACGATAAGTGATTAAGATATTCTTTTATGCATCTGAGGAGAGAAAAATGGACTTACATTAGAAAAAAAGCCTTTCCTACTCAAAATAACTGGATTATATAATGTAATGAATGTAATTTTTTTCAAATGCCAGAAAATAATGTAAATATTTACCTAACCTCGAAGTATAGACTAATTTCAAGGAATGACGGCAAAAGTGTAGTGCTTCTCACCTTTGTTCTTTGTGTTTCTCAGCCAAGCACCGTGCTAAACATGGGGACTTCTGCCGAAAAAGGGGTTCACAGACCTCTTAACTTGACCAACTTATAGAACTTAATATATAAATTTACAAAGGAAATAGTAAGAGTTATCTGAGGTCTCACACCCTTGAAATAACCATTCATAACACTTGCAATCAGCTTTTCATTTGCAGTGTTTGTTTATTCATATATGTGTGTGTGTGTGTGTGTGTGTGTTTAATTTGCATAAATGGGATATTATCTCACATGAACATCCCTTGCCTCTCCTCTTCAAATACCACCTCCCATGCCTGCTTCACCTGGAGGTTCAAATGAACAATGAATGTGTTTCTCCACACCATAGAATTCTACACATATCGTGCATAGAATTCCTTAGAATTCTATACATACGGTACATAGAATTCTCTATAATACCGTGTGTGTGTGTGTGTGTGTGTGTGTGTGTGTGTGTGTGTACTACATATGTACACTCTTTGGAGAATTTTAATTGTTTCATTTTGTTTGAACAAAAATGGCATGCTTTATTCATGTTTCTGAATTGTATTTTTCTTACTCAACAATACTTCATGGCAGCCCCTCTGAGTCACTAAAAGTACCTTCTTTCTAGTGGCCCACTGCTATTCCATGGTGAAGTTGTAGCCTACCGTCTTTAGCCATTCAGGTTGACAAGCTTGGTTTTCAATTTCAATAAACACCTTGTAGACTGTCCTTATTTGTTGGTTCTTTCAGTTCTGTGAGGTGGTTTCTCAAGGGTTGGAGGGCAGCTTTATGTTAACATGTTAAAACAATGCTGACTGACTGCCTTCCTGTAAGGTTTGCATAAGTCCACATCTACACCAGCAGTATATGAGGGTATTTCTCTTCTTCAAGCCTGACAATATTAGTCAATAATATATATTTTAATGTAAACTCCCATCATTCATCTAGGTTGCATTTCCTTAACTATTATTGAATCATTTTAAATAGCAAAACAGTAAAATATCTCAATTTTTCAAGAATTATATAGAAGTTTTCGCTGGGCGTGGTGGCACACGCTTGTAATCCCAGTACTTTGGGAGGCGGAGACCAGAGGATCCGGGTTCACGGCCAGCCTCAGCTCTCTCTCTCTCTCTCTCTCCCTGTCTCTCTCTCTCTACTTAGTGAGGCCCTCCGCAACTTCGTGAGACCCGGTTTCAAAATAAAGTATAAAAAATAGGGCCGGGGTTGTAGCGCAGAGGTAGAACGCCCCTGGGTTCAATCCCCGGTACCGCCAAAAAAAAAAAGTTTTCACTATGATTATGACTATTATACATTTTTCTTGAATGTAAAATATACATATTCTGATGCAACACTGTCCAGTAGAAATTTCTGCAGTGATGGAAATATTTCATATTTGGTGCTATTCAGTATGATAGCCATGTGTGAATACTGACCACTTGCAATGTGACCAATGTTGAGTCCCGAGGGACTGAACTTTGAATTTAACTTAAATTCAAGTATGCGGAAATGACAGGTGGCTACCATATTGGGTAGTGCAGTTTTAGAAAATGTTGGAAAATAAACACAAGTTTCTCTTTCTGCCAATTGCATACCTAAAAAAAAATCCCTCATGATTTTTATTAAGGAAAAAAAACTACTAGAAATAATGTGAGACTTTTATCAGGTCACTGTATATAAGCTTAACATTCAAAAATCAATAGCTACTTAGTACTAAGAACTTGGAATAGAATTAGGTAAAAATCATTACATTTACAATAGCAACAATAATGACAAAACACTAAAGAATAAGTTTAACAGGAAAACCACAGGACATATATGGCAAATTTAAAATTGTAATAAAAAAGGCCAAACAAAATCAAATACCAAAAAGGTGTATCATGCTCTTGGATGAGATGATAATATTATTATATATATCACTTCTTCTAAAATCAATTTATAAATTTAGTCAATTACCACTAGAATCCAGAAGGTTAAAGTGATCCTTAAATTCATGTGGAAGAATATGCCTAAAACTTGCTAAAATGTTTTTAAAAACTGAGTGGGGCCAGGTGTGGTGGCGCATGCTTGTAATCCCAGTACTTGGGAGGCTGAGACCAGAGGATCCGGGTTCGCGGCCAGCCTCAGCTACTTAGTGAGGCCCTCCGCAACTTAGCGAGACCCTGTTTCAAAATAAAAGAATAAAAAATAGGGCTGGGGGTGTAGCTCGGAGGTAAAATGCCCCTGAATTCAATCCCCAGTACCGCAAAAAAAAAAAAAATCGAGTGGGCAGTTTCTTTGTATTCACAAAAATCTTCTCAAAACATATCGTAATAAAGTTTACATTGTGTGGACATAAGAATAGACGAATAGATCCATAGAAATGAATTGAAAATTCAAAACTTGATCCCACAATATACCAAGCTAAGAGTTGGTAAATGCTTTCATTCAAGTTGTGAAAAAAGGGTTTTCCATAAATAATGCTGACCAAACTGGTTATGCATATAAAATAAAAATGTAATGTGGACTTTTAACCCATAATTACAGGCAAAAGTAAGTTTCAAGTAGGTAAAGGGCATAAATATATGAATATTGTAAGAAAATAGGAAGACTACTCATGCAATCCAGGGGTTAACATAGCCTTCCTAGATAAGAACAGTAACTCAGAGCCTAAAGAAACGAAAAGGAGCCGGGCGTGGTGGCGCACACTTGTAATCCCAGTACTTTGGGAGGCGGAGACCGGAGGATCCGGGCTCGCGGCCAGCCTCAGCTCTCTCTCTCTCTCTCTCTCTCTCTCTCTCTCCCTGTCTCTCTCTCTCTCTCTCTCTCCCTGTCTCTCTCTCTCTCTCTCTCTCTCTCTCTGTCTCTCTCTCTACTTAGTGAGGACCTCCACAACTTCGTGAGACCCGGTTTCAAAATAAAGTATAAAAAATAGGGCCGGGGGTGTAGTGCGGAGGTAGAACGCCCCTGGGTTCAATCCCTGGTACCGCAAAAAAAAAAAAAAAAAGAAATGAAAAGGAGCCATATCTGGCCCTACATAAAAATATACAGAAAACAAACTCAACCTACAAATGGTATACCCAGAAAGCAATATTTGTAATAAGGTTAATTTCCATAGTGCACAAAATTCAGGCAAACTAATTAGAAAAAGATAAACAAGTCAATTACAAAAAGGGGGAAACCATGAACTGAATACTTAGAGAGGCAGCCCAACACTAAGCAAAATTAGAAAAGAGGCACGGGCCACCTGCACTTGGAGTGCACCATCCTGTTCCGCAACCTTCTTTATTGGTGTCGATCCACACAGAACAGTTTTTCTGAACATAGGTTACAATTACCGCCACCAGTACCACGTCACCACAACACATTTTGGGAAAATAGGGTGCATTTCAGTTCCTACAAATTAAAAACCGTATGTCAAAAAAATAAAAAAAAAATAAGAAAACGCAAGGCACTTGTTGCAAATAGCCCAGGAGAGGATACCCCTCTCCCATCAAATGTTTCTAATCTTGTGGGCCAGGTAAGGAGGGTTAACTAACATCATAGACCAAATACATAACTCCTGGCCGGGCGTGGTGGCGCACGCTTGTAATCCCAGTACTTTGGGAGGCAGAGACCGGAGGATCCGGGTTCGTGGCCAGCCTCAGCGCTCTCTCTCTCTCTCTCTCTCTCTCTCTCTTTCTCTCTCTTCCTGTCTCTCTCTCTCTCTTTCTCTACTTAGTGAGGCCCTCCGCAACTTCTTGAGACCCGGTTTCAAAATAAAGCATAAAAAAATAGGGCCGGGAGTGTAGCGCAGAGGTAGAACGCCCCTAGATTCAATCCCCAGTACGCAAAAAAAAAAAAAAATACATAACTCCTCAAATCTACTATTCACATTATGGTCATAGAAATCTGGGCTTTACAGGACTGACGGTCAAGCTTCCTCAGCATCCCAGACAAGCGATCCCCAACCTCCTGTGACAATCAGCCTCAGTTAACATAAAGCTCTCTCTACCCAAAGAACCTAACTTATTTTTCCCAATCTTTTTATTTACTTACTTTTATTTATTTTTTAGTTTTTACAGACAGGTAATAATTGTATATCTTTAGGAAGTATAGTGTGATGCTTTGGTACATGTATACATTTTTTATCAATCAACTGAAGACATTGAAGGTTATCCATCATCTCAAACATTTATCATTTTTTTGGTGATGAGAGCATGTAGAATGTTTTCTTCCAGCTATTTTGGTTCCTACAATGCAGTGTTTCTAACCATAATCACCCTCTGTGGAGTAGAACATCAACATTAATTCCTCTTTTCTGGCTGTGACTTTGTACTCCTTTAGCAGTCACTCCCTCCTCCCCTACCTCTTGAGCTTCTAGTAACCACTCTTCTTCTTACTAGTTGTATGAGATCAACTTGATGAGATGAACTTGCCAGGCTACCACACTCACCCGAGACAAGGTAGAAAAATCAACTTCTCAGCCCCAAGTCAGATCCGCTTTTTACAGTCCATATATGAGCACAATCATGTGGTATTTGTCTCTCTGTGCCTGGATTATTTCAGTTAACATTATGATTTCCACTTCTATATAACTCAGTAAATGACACGATCCTGTCCTTTTATAAAATTGTTGAACAGTGTTCTATTGTGTGTGTGTGTGTGTGTGTGTGTGTGTGTGCGTGTGTGTGTGTGCACGCATGTGTGCCACAGTTTAAAGAGGCTGATGTCTTCCTCGTCTGGAGCAGGAAAAAAATCCCTTCTCCTTCTGAACTTGCCTTACTTCCCTTCAAGTCACAACGGGGATGGCTTCTTCTATTGGAGTCTTTGAGCATGTTTGGTCAGTGAGATAAAGCCACCTTTGGCTTTCTCTTTGGTCAGAGGACAACGGTGAGCTTCGGTAGCATGCCAAGACCTACCTGATCCTCAGAGGTAGCCAGGCTTGCATCCCACTCATGCCAAACGGTGGCTCCTGAACTTGCCAGGCCACCACACTCACCCGAGACAAGGTAGAAAAACCAACTTCTCAGCCCCAAGTCAGATTTACTTCATTGGAATCCCTAGGCTGGCTGCCCAGGACTCAGTGTTTTAAATACTCCGCGGGGGATGCTGACCCTCACCTGGCTTTGAGAAGCCCTAGCTCAGAAGAGCTCCAGACACAGGCACCTTCAGGAAGCTACCCACACACTTTGATTAGGATTGCAACCTCCATCTTCCCCTCCACTGCAATCATGTGTCAATGGAGATGTCCCGTCTCCCACCTGGTGTCTGCTGTTTCCTTGATGCTGCAGTACACTGGACAGGATCTGAGGCCCCACAAGGACACCAGCTCACTCTTGCCTATCCTCTGAGCCTTTCTGGGGCTCTGGAAAAGTGGCTGCTCCCCACATCTTTGGGGAATGTCAGGAGATTAGAGCCTTCCCTCAGCTAAAATCACCTCGTTCCTGGACTACTCCTCTGAAATCAGCCCAGGCCAGGATGCTGGGCCCCTCTGGCTTCCCACCACCCAGTTCTAGTAAGATGGAGGGGTCCTTCACTTTCAACCCCCAAATCTCCCTGGAGGTTCTGTCACCTGCTTCCTGAGGCCCAACCCAGGAGGAGAGGTGGATATCTCCCTCAACTGCACCTTCACCCCCTTTTTCTTTGGATTGAGTTAGGGCTCGACCTAGCAAGAACTCTCCTATGCTAACTTTTAAGCCAAAACATTGGCCCTCAAATGCTTAAAGGTAAATACTACTACTGATTATAATACTACTAATGATTATACTTATACTACTAATGATTATAAATACTACTAATGATTATAATAATAACTGCTTGTGTCTCCTATTGAAATCTTGCTCTGGGCTGAAAGACTAAGAATGAAAGGGAATGGGGAATGGAGGTGATTTCTGAGACTAATGATTAACTTAGGGGGAAAAAGTGTCTGCTTGGCAGTAGCATCCCCCTACCACAAAACTGTATGAGTTACTAAGGTTTTAGGATGAGCAAGTGGTAGAATCTGTACTAGAGCTCGGGGATCCTGAGAAGGAGCCAGGCGTCTGTGGGCCAGGTCCTGTCTGCGGGCGCTGACATATCTGTCTCCACCACCCCCAGCTCCTCTTCCAGGGAGGGTGTCACTAACTCACTCTGTGACTTCAAAGCACCATGGATAACCAGGCCTCTCCGTTCCCCAGTGGACACTCCAAGTGAATCCAGGGTGAAGCCCCGCTTTGTTTCAGGGTCTGGCTCTCCTTGTCAGCTAAGCATACTGCACAGGATGAGTACCCCAGGGGGCTGGGAGCCATTCCAGCGCCATCCCACAGAGCCGCGCTTGTCATCAAAGACCTCCTCCTTCCCCATCAGGGAGACTGACAGGCTTCCCGGCACTGAGTGCTGGGCCAGGGCCAAGCCAGTGACAGCTCAACTCTGAGAGACGATTAATTCTGCACAAGGAGGTGCATGCCCCTGGCCCTGCCACTCACCCGCCACCCAGCGCCACCATCGACTGACAGCGCGTGTCGTTCCTGAGCTCACACATCATTGGGTATAATTGCCAGGGGCCTATTAATTATTATCATTAAGGGCTCATGTGTGTACAAGGGAGTGGCTTTTGCCCCAACTCACTCATCATGATGAAAGTTGGACCTATGGGGGTAGCAACCAAAAGCCCGGCCTCCTGGGCCTGGCAGGAGTTTCTGGGGTGAGACTGCCAAAGGGCTGGGGCCACCTTTCACACCGTGGTTGTCCATAGTGATGGTGTCTGCTACTGTGGCAGATCTGGGATGTCCATCCCACTGCTCAGAGTCTAGGGCCCCCAGCTCACCTTGCACCCAGACCCCCTTCCCTTACATGGCAAGCAGCCCAGAGGCAGACACTGGGCAGGAAGGACTCCTAAGCCTCTCACATCCTTCAAGTGACATTCAAAGCACTAAAGCTGGGGGCTCCCTAGCAATCATCGAGTCCGGGGCTTTATTTTTCAAAATGAGGTCTTTGAGACCCAGAGATGGTTCCGAGCCAGCTCACCAGCTAGTCACTCACCAATTAGTGATGTGGCAAAGTTCAAATGGTTTCTCCTCTCCATGGGTGCTTAACTAGGATTGAAGGGCCCCCAAAGTATTCACTACACTTAAAATTTCCAGGCAATAATGACATTTATTGAGTGCGTGCTATGGGCCAAGAACTATTTTCTATTGTTTTTATCGTTTTCATTTTTTTAATTTTGTTTTCCCCAAGTGGCCCTTTGGTATTTATTTTATTGCTATTGTTGTTCTTACTGTTTTAAATTGCATATAGTTGCCAGACATTATTTTAAGCGCTTTACTTCTGTTCTTTTTGTGGAACTGGGGATTGAACCCAGGGGCATTCTACCTCCGAGCTACACCCCCGGCCCTATTTTTTATTCTTTATTTTGAAACAGGGTCTCACGAAGTTGCGGAGGGCCTCACTAAGTAGCTGAGGCTGGCCACGAACCTAGACCCTCAGGTCTCAGCCTCCCAAGTACTGGGATTACAAGCATGCGCCACCACACCCGGCTAGCACTTTACTTCTTAAAAAAGTATTTTCATTTACTCTTCCTGATAATGACAACTTTACAAGTCATGGACAATTCCCATTTCATTCTTCTCGTGCCGTTTTCTTTCATGAGGCACAAAAATGATGCATAACTTGTCCAGTATTCTTTTGTAATAGATTAGTATCTTTTCAAAAGTGTTTTACCAATCTAAAATCTGCACCCCTTCTCCACCACCACTCTTAGGCATGGCTAATCAGTTCATAGTAAAATTCAAGGCAGAAATTAAGTTTTCAATAATTTCCAATGGCTCCTATAAACTAGAACCGGTCATACGAGGATCAGTGGCTCTTTAAAACATATATATATTAGCTATTCTAACAATCTTTCCTGGCTGTTGGAACCATCAGGAAGCCCCATCCAGAGAGGCTCAGATTTCATTGTTCTGACATGAGCCCAGGCATCAGTATTGTTTTAAAAATATGCAGGCTGGCCAGGTGTGGTGGTGCACGCATGTAATCCCAGTACTTAGGAGGCAGAGACCAGAGGATCTGGGTTCGCGGCCAGCCTCAGCTACTTAGTGAGGCACTCTGCAACTTCGTGAGACCTGGTTTCAAAATAAAGGATAAAAAATAGGGCTGAGGGTGTAGCTCAGAGGTAAAATGCCCCTGGGTCCAATCCCCAGTACTGCAAAAAAAAAAAAAAAAACAATGCAGGCTTTCTAATATGCAACCAGGGTTTAGGACCACTGGCCTAGGAAAGGGGACAAAACAAGGAACATCAATTAAGCAAAAGTTCATTTAATAGTTATGTGTCAGGTACAAATGTGTTTTCTTTTGATTGGATCTTAGCCTTCAAGCTCTTACGCTCTGTGGCTAATAATGTTAAAGAAAAGATGAAACTATCTTTAAAACCATCTCTGTACACCCTTCCTTAGGGAAGGAGCTGAACTCTAGACATCTTACTCTATTCAAACAAGACTGCAGTGCTCAACACAATCTACAGGGACAAGGGCGGATGGCAAAGGAAGAGATATGAGCACAAAGATTGTACATTACAGAAATCTCTAGCAATGCCAGGCTATTGACAAAGGTACATGCTGATAGCCAAAGAGCATGTAAGGTTTTTAATACTGCATTTCTAGTTATGACTAGCAAAGCATAATTGGGTACTAAATTATAATGGTAATATTCTTTTGAACAAATAAGTACTTTTAGTAGTTACAACGACCGAGCCCTGGGAGGGCAGCAGAGGGGCTGTTTAAACGGACAGAGAGTTGCTTTGAATGAGTTTTGTCCTGAGTTTTGGTGAGATTGGTTCTCAGCAAACCTTGAGAGGTGGAATGTTTGTTATTCCTCCTGTTGTAGATATCCTCAAAGAATTCAGAATGAAGCAAGTGAACATGCAAGTAATTGCACATCACAGTTTGTAATGCATGCTAGGAAGGAATGGGGGAAAGAGGCTCAGCAAAAGGCCACTGTGCTGAGGCCATTCAAAACAGCAGATGGATAATGGGGGAGAAAGTCCGGAACTTAGCCATGTAATTTTTCTAGCAAAAATAAAAGGAAAGGGTCTTGCTGAGGTCTCCTATTATTGTGGACTTATCTATTTATACTTCCATTTCATCCAAAAAGAGTCTGAGGTGGGGCTTACCTGTCATCTGTAAGAAAATTAAAGTCATTTCCTAAAGGGGGCAAAAGGAAATTGAAGTAATGAGGAGGGAGAGAGAAGGAGGTTAAGAGAGAAAGAGCGAAAAGAAAGAGACAACACACACACACACACAGCCACGTATTTGAGCTCCTTTTAAAAGTCCAAATCTTAAATAGAGCACAATTTTCCTTTTGCCCATTTCCCCAGGAATTGGTTGTCTTCCTACAAAGTTTCTTTGGGCTTCGCACAAAAGGAAAGGTTCCATATTGAGCAATACTAATTAGCTGGGGCCATCTCGAGTATGTAACAAAAGCAAATCTATCATCAGCTGTGGGAAAAAAAAAAACAGTCCTCATCTCCCCCAAACCCCAAAACACATAAGCTCAGCATTTTAACTGGCTGGGGTAAGAGCCATTATTTTCATTAATGGAGCTCATTTTTATTTTATTGGGCTTTTTTACTATCAGATTAAAAGCGTGTTTTTATTGTAGTTTTTTCTAATGCAATCTTGGATGATGTGCTCAGAATGAATGGAATAGTTATTGTTTTAATTATTTTTTCATTTTGTGTTTTTATTTCATTTGTTCTTTTTATTTACTACTCTTAAGTTTGCCGTAATAACACGAACTCAGGGTGCTTGGAGGCCTCCAGTCAGCATCTCTGCCGTGATTTGCATCCGCGAAAGACCAAGGAATGGGAAAACCACTAACATCCTGATGCTTTCAGAACCCCACAGCGGCCAGCTCCTAGGCTTGGCCTTATTGATGAGGGTGTGGGGGACAGGAGCCCCAGGGCTATGAGTGACAGTGAGGTTCCCAGCGGCACCAGATGTCTTTGCAGGTCACTTCCATCCTTGCTCCGACTCCAGACCTCTCTGTCTCACTAGGCAAGGAAGAAGCAGGAATCTCAAAGTGCAGAAACCGACCATAGAACATAAAAGGCTTGGAGGTGTAGCTTGAAGGTAGAACACCCCTGGGTTCAATCCCCAGTACCAAGAAAAAAAAAGAGGTACCAAGTTGAAGTTAGGTAGGATGATGGACGGCATGACCAGAAATGTAACTATGTGGGGAGATGGATATGTTCATTTGTTTGACTGTAATAATCATTTTGCAATGTATTTGTCTATCACAACACCATGTCAAGTACATCTTAAATATATATATTAAGATCACAGGACACACATGCCCGTAATCTCAGTGACGATGATCAAGGACTCAACCGCCACTGTGTGCCAGTATTTGTAGTCTCTCTGGGACCATTGTCCACTACGATGGAGGAAAATGTCTTCCCCAAGAGAGGCCCCTGCCTGTGTTGGGGTTTGCCATGGTCCCTCTCTTCCCCTGAGGCTTTACTACTGAATCCCTGCGATGGTGTTGAGTGTTCTCCAAAGTTCCTATGTGTGGAAATTTAATCCCCAGTGCAACAGTTTGGGGAGGTGGAGCCTCATAAGAGGTAATTTGGTCTTAAATGGATTAATGTTGTAATTCAAGGAATGGGTTATAAAAATGAGTTAAGCCCCCTCTTGCACGTTGACCCTCACCCTCCCTTGCCCCTTGCTTTCTGCTGTGGGATGACAGAGCAGGAAGGCCCTTGTCAGATTCCAGGGCCTTGCTGCCCAGCCTCCAGAACCATAAGCCAAAGGAATTTCTATTCAATATAAATTTCCCAGTCTCACGCATTTTGTTGCACCAACACAAAATAGACTGAAACAATCCCTTGTTGCATGACCCCCCTCTTGCAGGAGGAGTTCTCCATCTTCTTGACCTGTTTGGCTTGTGAATTTGAATCTAGAAGAGTAAACATTATGTTTCTCGTCTGTAATCCCAGTATTTAGGAGGCTGAGACAGGAGGATGTCAGGTGCAAGGCCAATATGCAGTTGCCTAGCGATATCTTGTTTCAAAATTTAAAAAAAATGAAATAGGGCTAGGGGTATAGCTTAGAGGTAGAACCCCCCTGGGTTTAATCCCTAGTACCAAGAAATAAAGAAATAAAGAAAGAAGGGAGGGAGGGAGGGAGGGAGGGAGGGAGGGAGGGAGGAAGGAAGGAAGGAAGGAAGGAAGGAAGGAAGGAAAGAGGGAGGGAGAAGAAGAAAGAAAGAAAGAAAGAAAGAAAGAAAGAAAGAAAGAAAGAAAGAAAGAAAGGAAGAAAGGGAGAGAGAGAGAGGCAGGGAGGGAGGGAGGGAGGGGAGAGGAAGGAAGGAAGGAAGGAAGGAAGGAAGGAAGGAAGGAAGGAAGGAAGGAAATCTTTGTTGGAATATGGCAAGGACTCTGCTTCTATTGCTGTACCCCAGCATGGGGAACAGTCCCAGGCATATAGTGGGTGGCCAATAAATACCTGTTGTCTGGGGACATGCCAGCGCACAGAATTGCTGATCAAAGACTTGTTTGTTGCTGCTTGTATTCCAATGGATGAATAAAGAATTTCAGGAAGGAAGGTGACACCAGGACACAGGTATCTCCCTCCAGCCATCCTCAAACCCATAGAATACTGCAGAGACCACTCTATTTTGTTTCTAAACAAAGGCAAGGGATAGGAGGTTTTAGAACCTCACAAAGTTGCTTCTCGGTGAATGTTGGCTCCCTAGTGCACTCTATCTCATCCCTTGATTCACTCAAGTCTCATTTCATAAGACATATTCTCTCTAAGCCAACGTAAGAATTGAGATGGAATATTGCATGGCTTAACAAAACCCAAGCACTAATTTATGAACACACATTCTACTTTCAAAAGATGTTCCCTTGAAGCAAACACTACATCTAAAGAACTATTTTTTTTTTCTTTCCACAATGGCAATTTGGAAGGGGCTCTCCTATCTTTGGAGCAAATATGCAGATTTAAGTTCCATAGACAAAGGACATCCATTTATCATGACCCACACTCCTAGCACTGAAGTGCCAGGGTTCTGTTGTCTCTGGGCATCCCGAGCATCAGAGATGAATTCACCAGCAGCAGGGACTAGAATATTGTCCGGGCACAATGTACCGGTGAATTCAATAACAAATAAAATGATATCTTCCCCCAGAATTTTGGAACAATCCATAGCATTAAAAATTCTTGATTTAAGTTAGGCAGACTTTGGTTGGTTACTTTTGCCAAACATCCCTTCACTTTAAAAAGTGTTTCAGGAAACAGCAGACTTTGGGCCATGCATTTATGAATAGGAAACATCCAACTTTCGTGCATAATTGCATGCATTTGACTGGCAGGAGCTGCAGTGCAAGTTGAGGCCCCTGAGCTTAAAACCCTGGGTTGAACTGCATGTAGGTTTTCATATTGTTTCACCAGGAATAATGGACTGATATAATTATTATGATGATGATTAAATATGTATATTATAGAAGTATACAGTTAAACATATATAAATAAATTTATATACATTTATAAATTTATATAAAATAGGACCATAAACATGATAATGGCTGACACTTTCCAAGTGCTTCCTCTCTACACAACACCATCCTAAGCCCTTCCCAGGTGCTGCCTCATTTTCTCCCGACAGCAGCACAAGGCAGTACCATCAACACTTCTACTTCCAGACGAGGAAAGTAGGAAAGACAGAGGGGCCAGGATGCTTGCCCGAGAGGACCACTCTTGCAAAGGGGTCCAGGCAGGCAAGGGAAATCAGAACAGAGAATGGGTGAGGGACACAGGTACCAGGAGCGTGTCTGGCGAACCCTAGTACTCAGCTCTGGCTACTGTGCTCAGATCTCCCAAGTTTTCAAGAAAAACCACAAATCCTAAATTAAATGTTCAAATTCTAAAAGTATTATGTGCACAAACAAAACACACCCCCAGACCACAATCAAACCTCCAGGTACCATTTGACCACCACCTGCACCCTGTCCTTTCTCCTGTGCTGTTACTACGGTGTGTGTCTTATCGTCCCAATTAAATCGCACAGCTCTGAAAAGAAGAACTCATATTTTACGCAGGTTTACTCTCCTTCCAGGTGATGCTGGTTCTTGTCGACAATATGCAATGGTGCATAGAGGCAAGCTGGCTTCCCAAATGCTCAGGATCCAAATCCTGTAGGTTTTTTTTTTTGTTTTGTTTTGTTTTGTTTTGTTTTGTTTTGTTTTGCGGTACCGGGGATTGAACCCAGGGGCATTCTACCTCCGAGTTACACCCCCAGCCCTATTTTTTGTTCTTTATTTTGAAACAGGGTCTCACTAAGTTGCGGAGGGCCTCACTAAGTAGCTGAGGCTGGCCGCGAACCCGGATCCTCCGGTCTCAGCCTCCCAAGTACTGGGATGACAAGCATGCGCCACCACACCTGGCTTCCCGCAGGGTTTTGATTTCTTGGATACATGACTCATCTGGAGTCTTACCTTTCATTTTTCACCCACCTTCTATTGAAAAGTGAGCCAAGAAAGCAAAGCTGGGCTACTCAATGGGCTTAGGGGGGATTTGGGTCTGGGGGCTGGAGCTACAGGTTCAGTTTCAAGGGAAGGTTTGTCCCCATTGGTCTCATGCTCAGACATCTTCATTCTCTGAAGACCCTGCAGCAGCGACCCGGAAGCCCCAATCCACAGTTGAAGTCTTATTCACCTCACAAGTCTTCAGACAGTGAACTCTCACCGACACCCACCCTGTCCCAATTTGGAGGAATACTACCAAGGTGTACTGGCTTAGGGCTGAACACCCAGGAGAACATGTGTGTGCACACCCAGAATATCACAGCAGGTGTATTTGTACCCTTGATGGTTAATTTGAGGTGTCGACTTGAATGGATTAAGGGATACCCAGAGAGCTGGTAAGGCTTTATTTCTGAGTGTCTGTGAGGGTGTTTCTGGAAGAGATTGGCATTTGAATCAGTGGTCTGAGTCAAGAAGATCCATACTCAACCAGTGGGGGCAAGAGCCATCCATTTGGAGGAAGAAACACAAATTTACTCTGTCTTCTGGAGCTGGTCCAGCTATTTTCTCCTGTCCTTGGACATCAGAGCTGCTGGTTCTCCTACCTTCAGACTGTGGAACTTGTCTCAGAGTCCTCCATCCCCAGGGATTTCAGGCCTTAGCTGTAGGACTGAATCACATCACTGGCCGCCCTGTGTCTCTAGCTTGCAAACAGAAGATTGTGGGACTTCTCAGCCTCCATCATTTTGAGTCAATTCCCATAATAAATCCTCTCTCTTATCTATCTACCGACCTACCTACTTATAGGTTCTATTTCTCTAGAAAACTCTGAGTCATATACACTAGGGGCATCAGAACAGATCTGTGCACACTGAGAACATCAGAACAAGTGTCACACACCCAGGGCATCAGAACACGTGCATTGCACACCCAGAGTATCAGAACATGTGCATTGCACACCCAGAGCATCGGAGCAGAGTTGGCCAGTGCACTCAACACACTCCAGAGACATGCTGCTGGAAAGAATTCACAGACCGAGGGGAGGAGAAGAGTGAGCAAGGCAGAAGTACGAGTCCTTTTGGAATAACTAAGAATGGACCATCTCTCCACATAATCAGGGATGGCTTAGAGGAGGAAGCTTGTGGTGTGTAATGAGGCGAGGCAGGGGAATGTGCCCCACTGGGCTATGATTGCCTCAAATATGGGGGCTCTTGTCAGAGTGGGTTTTACCCAGACAGCATCTGCCTGTGAATGGTAAAATTGGCTTGGAGGCTGGTATTCAGTCCTAGAGACTATATCCTCATTTTTTTTTTTTTAATTCTGGTTTGGTCTATTCATTCTGACCCATTGGAAAAAAAAAGCTGAAGAAAAAAATGGCATATTGAACACCCTGTGTTGTGAGCTGGTATCTCAGGTCTTGTCCGGCTGCAAAGTACCCCACCCAGGCACCAATGAAAGAGGGAGGACTTCCTCAAACTCACATGCCTACATATGTGTACACACGCATGTGCACACACACACACACACACACACACACACACACACGAACATGGTATTCAAGACCCGTTAGCACAAACCACCACCTCATACACACAGTAAGTCCAGGATTTAATGGCTGGGCTTATCTCGTGCGACATTCCCAAAGCTCCATTTTTCATCAGGCAATTTTTAAAGAGTTTTATGACCCCGGGAACAATATTTTTTTTTAGTGAAAGCGAACTGAATTGTAAGTGGCGGTAATTACACCAAACTAATTGTAGGAAAAATTAGTTAGAGGTCAGATCCGTTTGGTTGCAAAAGATAATATATGCCTAGATTACACCTGAAATGATCTCTAGGAAATTAATTCATCATGCGAATGTAAGGAATCTTCCTAAATCAACAGTGGCTCCCTCCTAAAACCCTCTCAGGGAATAAGGCTTCCTAATTGGTTTAGAGTTGGTGTTGAATACTCTGATTCTGTCTGAACCAGGACTTCAGTAGGAGGGAGGACTGAGGGGTCTATTTCAGTGCAGGGAGGACCCTGTGTGTAGACTACTTCTTGTTTTTGTTTTGAAAAGGGGATCTTACTATGTTGCCCAGGCTGGTTTCAAACTCCTAGGCTCAAGGGATCCTTCCACCTCCAACTCCTCAATAGCTGGGACTATAGGTGTGCACCGCCTTGCCTGGTCTTGTGGACGTTTTTCCCGTGACAAGGATTCTGAGTCATCGCCTCTAACTTAGCTCACATGATCTTCCATGGCCTGGCTCTGCCCTCTTTTTGCGGTTCATTCCCCCCACAACACACACACACTGGAGCCTCCTAGAATCACCTCTGTGGAATATTCCTTCTGAATCTTCCTCCTACAGCTTCTCCATCCTCCTAAGTCATTCTCTCTCATCCTTCCAAACAACTCAAGCATTGCGCCTTGGGGCAATGGAAGGCATTTCACACTTTCTGCAGGGCCAGGTGGCCTTGCTCTGTCCCCTCCCAGAACAGAGCTTTCATCCTAGGAAAACCTTTCCACCTGTATTCTCCTAATTATGATACAGCGAGGTATGAGGTTCCCAGACACACACCTGCTGGGGGTAGGGGCTCAAGGCCTGGGGACTATGGGAACTATTCCAGGAAGGATCGGCAGTGAATAAATGTTTATTAAGTGGATGAACTGGCCCTGCTACCTCCAAGTCACACATTTGGCTGTCCCTGATCAGCTTTCTCTGTTCAAATAAAAGCAGCACCAATGGAAAGACATTGCGTGGCATATTCTGCCCTTTAGACTATTCTACTGCCAGGGTTGAAAGCATGGTTTTGATCACCATTCTGAGCCAAAAAGTCAGGAAAACATTCAAGGTTCAACATCAGTGAGGAAGAAGGAAGGGGACGAGAACAAGGGGTAACAGGAGAAGGGAGGTGGGGACAGACGCAGGAAGAGACTTACCCTTGCACTTTGGTTTACCTGGGCTGCCCAGACAGGCAGAAGCTGTTAATAAACCTCTGAGCCCAAGGGAGAAAAGCTCCAACAAGCCCTTGTGGGCACTGAGTAGGAAAAGATCCAGGAAGAAAACCCAGGCAGAAGTTCATGTTTGGGGTGAGAAGACAATATGGCTGCGAAGACGCAGAGCGTCTCTGAAATCTTCGGCAGTGGCTTCAGCCAAGTAGCTACAAGAAGGGCCCTCAGAGATACAAAATCTAAGAAAAATAGTCCTGGCATCTAATTACAACAGTGCAGTTTGCTGCTTTTATCTGTAATTGGACTGTATAGTCTTTCATTCTAATTTACTTTACATCTAAACTGTGATAATCAGGACAAGCAGAAGAGAATGGTCTCTAACTGGCTATCTTACTGACACCCGTTAATGCCTAATTATAACAACTAAATTAAAGATGCAACTGTAAAGAGGTAGAATATCAGTTTGAAGCATTTAATTCTGTGGAAAGGAGTAGAGATTTTAAATCCTAAGTAAGAAAATCAATATTATGCCTCATTATATTGGTATTGCTGAACAGATTAATGAAATTAAGTATTTTGTTGTGTTGCTTTTCTTTCTTCCAATGTTACCCTGATGCAATGATGGTTTGTAATGAAGGAGTACTGCAGGGGAGGAAGTCTAAATTGAGAGCCAATTTATACACCGAAATTGGGAGATAGCTAATCTCGTTGATAGAGCAAGGGCTTTCTTTTGATATGGTTTGAGTTTTAGATAGGTATCATGGGTCTGTACTTTCGCATTCTTGTAGAGCAAAAATAAATTGCAAGCCGGGCATGGTGGCGCACGCTTGTAATCCCAGTACTTGGGAGGCGGAGACCAGAAGATCCAGGTTCGCGGCCAGCCTCAGCTACTTAGTGAGGCCCTCTGCAACTTCGTGAGACCCGGTTTCAAAATAAAGGATAAAAAATAGGGCCGGGGGTGTAGATCGGAGGTAGAATGCCCCTGGGTTCAATCCCCGGTACCACAAAAAAATAAATAAATAAATTGCACTCAAAGCTGCAATTTGATGGGAAGGCGCCATCTTTCCTTTTTTTTTTTCTTTTTCCAGTACTGGGCATAGAAACAGGGCTTTGCATATGCTAGGCAAGTGTTATACCACTGAGCTGCACCCCCAGGCTTGTCTTTCCTCTTCTAATGAACTGGCATGCCAACAGGGACCAGCTTGACAATACCAGCATCTACAAACACTCTGGTTTGGGACAACCATTCTAGGAGCTTTGTGTGTCAGGGGCCTCCCAGTTTGTGCCAGACTGAAAATGGCCATCCATGAAAAATGAAAAATAAAGCCGGGCGTGGTGGCACACGCTTGTAATCCCAGTACTTTGGGAGGCGGAGACCAGAGGATCCGGGTTCGTGGTCAGCCTCAGCTCTCTCGCTCTCTCTCTCTCTCTCTCTCTCTCCTTAGTGAGGCCCTCCGCAACTTCGTGAGACCCGGTTTCAAAATAAAGTATAAAAAATAGGGCCGGGGGTGTAGCGCGGAGGTAGAACGCCCCTGGGTTCAATCCCTGGTACTGCAAAAAAAAAAAAAAAAGAAGAAGAAAATGAAGACTAAAAGGAACTGAAAGAAGCAGACCAGATGAGTGTAGCATATGCAAAGTTCCCAAACCTGCGCCATTGCTTGGAAGGTGGGGGAGGAGCCATGAGGAGGACTAAGTTCAGGTACCAAGGTTTGTGAAGGGAAGATGTGCTGGGGACAAAGTAAGGCAGCGTGGAAGAGATAGCAGCATGCTTGCCCAATCTGCCTGACGCATGTCTAAGTCACTTATTTATTTATTGGTGTATTTATATGGACAATTGCCCATCCTCTGATTCTTAAGCATTGTCACTCAAAGTCAATATAGGACTTAAAAATCTAAAAGGGGCCAAAAGTGACGGACGACTGGGCTCCCCAAGCCTAAGGGACCAGCAGATAGAGGGGAGCACAAAGCCAGGGACCCCATTCTAGGATGAAAATACGGCTTTAGTGAACTTACCCAGAACTTGTGAATGATAAAAAGGGACAGTGTAGCTCTTGAGCCTGCGGGGCCAGACAGGGCTGTAATTGTCCTGGTGCTGCTGGCAATCAGAGGCAAGTGCCGATGCCTCCCACCAGACACACCTCCCAGCTGCACAAACACAGCCAAAGAAAAACTGCTGGCGGCCGCTCATCCCACAGTGACAGATGTGACATCTCGGCACCATCTTGTCTGTTCTTAAGGGTTTTTTTTTTAATTGCAAACAGACAGATGTAGCTTGTCCCTTCCATCTTGTTTATGATGCGGCAAGAACACCTGTGGAAGAAAGGGTCCCTGCAGAAATCCTTGACTTCCATTCCGTGGCTTGAGACTAAGCCAGCAAACTCGGCAACCCTGTCTGCTAATGATGCTGGGTTCCTCTGCCCAGAGATAATTCCAGGCACGTGAGCATCACCATACCGTATGTGTATGTGATGTTTACAACGTGTACACATTCATCCAAACATGTGTGGAAGACCTACTAGGTGTGGGTTGCTTGGCCTTGATGTCTGTGGGCTGACTCCTCATTGCACAGCCTTATTCCAGTGATCTGACCTTGTTTATACTTAGCCAGAGGACCCACTGCATTAAGAACATGGCTCCAACCAGCAAGTGAGAGCTGGAGGGCCTCTGACCATGGCTGTGTTGATTCCCCTAATTTCAGACGAAGGAGTATGCAAAACAGACGTAGAAACCACCAGAGTGGATGCTATGCCTACGGCAGAGAAAAGAGGGGAAGCTTGCAGGCTTACACGATACTCCCTCCTCTCAACCTGACTCTATGCACCTTCTAACAATCCTGTAGCCCTGTCTATAGCAGTATAGACTGTTTGCCTGCTTTCAGCCTGACCCTGTACACACATTCTGACAATTCTGTAGCCTGGGCTATTGCAGTATAGACTGTCTTCCTAGTACTTACTTTATTTTATTAGCACAGATGATAGAAGAGTAACGGCACAACTGGTAACTTGGTGTGATAACTGCCTCTTTTTCTTAACCTTGGGTTTTTATGCTGTGTAACAAAGTAACCCCAAAACTCAATGGCTTGAAAACAGCCATTATTTAGTTAGCTTGTGATTCTGCAGGTGGGCTGTGAGGAGGGCAGCCTCAGCAAGTCACTACTAAGCTCACTCATGCATCTGAAATCAGCTGGTGATCAGGCTGGTGACTGGAAGGTCTAAGATGTCCTCAGGCTTATGACCAGCATCCAGCAAGCTGTTGGCCAAGGCCAAGACAACCCAGGTTGAGTCACATGCCTGTCATCACACAGCAGCCTAACCTTGTCATCTTCATGTGGTGGCCACAGCAAGAGAATCAGGTCACTGCACTTACGCCCATCAAGTCTCTAACTGCACCATGATTCCAGTGGTCCCGTTGGCTAAAGTAAGTCCCAAATCCCAACACAGGGTCAATGTGTGAGACACCACCTAAGAGCTGGGATGCCAGGGTGGAGAGATATGGATCCATTTTTACAGTCCACCACAGATTTTTAATTTTTTTTTTTTGTGGTACCAGAGATTGAACGCAGGGGCGTTCTACCTCCGCGCTACACCCCCGGCCCTATTTTTTATACTTTATTTTGAAACCGGGTCTCACGAAGTTGCGGAGGGCCTCACTAGGTAGAGAGAGAGAGAGAGAGAAAGAGAGAGAGAGGGAAAGAGAGAGAGAAACAGGGAGAGAGAGAACGAGAGAGCTGAGGCTGGCCGTGAACCCAGATCCTCCGGTCTCCGCCTCCCAAAGTACTGGGATTACGTGGTGTGCGCCACCACGCCCAGCTGATTTTTAATTTTTTTTAAAATTCATTTTCCCATTAAATGTTTCAACCATTGAATTTTAAACATTTAGTGTTTAAAAATAACGTGCAAGTTCAGCTTTGATTCCCTCCTTAACACAGGCATATTTACAAAATATTTTTAAGTTGCAATTGTTTTGAATTCTTTGACTAAAATTTTCTCCTGTTTTCACGCTTTACTATACAGTAGTCAGATAGTAGTTGTATTCTTTAGGTTTTTAAAAATATGTGTGTGTCTGTATCTGTGTATGTATCTCTGTGTGTATAATTCTTAATATCCTATGGATATTTGAAAAGTATCTATTTTTGATGTATTATAAAATATTATAGAGACAAACATATGCAGATTTAGATTTAGAATTAGCCTTGTCTGTAATGTTTATTAATTTTTCTATTGTTATTATCTATTTAATCCATTAATTTCCAAGAGGAGAATGCCATGCTTTTGCAATGGATTTTTACTTGATATATGTTTCTGCCATGATGTACAAAAAATTAAGAAATTTTTAATTATATAAGATTACATAATTCTTATATATCCCATAGACTTCAAATAACTGAAAAAATCAAGACCAAACTATATGCTAAGATTGTCTATAAGAAAACACTCTTTAAATATAAAGACATAGGTTGTAAAAAGGTGTGTAAAAATATGAATGAGGAAGATGATATAGCTATATTATAATCAGACAAAGAAGACTTCAAGACAAATGACATTTATAAAAGTAAAGGAGGACATTTCATGCAGATAAAGTATCAATTCATCAAGAGGACATAACAATACTAAATGAATGTGCATATTACAACACATCTTCAAAATACATTAAGCAAACATTAACAAAACTTGTGGGAGAAATAGACAAATTTACAATTTTAACTAAAGACTATTCTCTCTTCAGTAGTTGCTAGAACAAGTAGGCAAATCTGTAAGGAAAAGACTATTTGAATATTATTAAACAATTTAACCTTATTGAGCTGTCTAAAACACTGCACTCAAAAGCAAAATCCATATTCATTTCAAGAGCATGTAAAACATTCACCAAGACAGACCATCTGTTGAGAGATTAAAGACCCAATAAATGTTGTACATTGAAATCATAGAATATCTTCTTTGACTACAATAGAATAAATTATTAGAGTTAAATTAGAAATTGAACAATATAAAATATGTACCTTTAAATTCCACTGTGTTTGGAAATTAAAAAAAATCTTCTGAATATGCACATGTCCAAGAAGGAGCCACAATGTAAGTTATGAAATATTTTGAGTGAAATAGTAGCAAAGTCACAACATTTAATAATCTATGAGATATGGCTAAAGCAGCTCTTAAGGTAATTTCATAGCTTTAAATGCTTATATTAGAAAAGGTTTAAAATCAGAGACCCACGTTTCCAACTTAAAAGAACAAATCAAGCCAAAAATTAATAGAGGTAAGGAAATAATAAATATTTCAAAAACAATTGGTAATAGATTTTTCTTTGAAATGGCAAACAAAACCAATAAACTCCTAGTAAAACTGATTGAGAAAAACCCCAAAATAAAAATTACCAATATCGGAAATAAAATTGGGGATATTACTACAGATCCTACAGATATAAGAATAATACAGAATAATAATGCCAATAAATTTGACAATTTGAAGAGAACAGAAAGGTTATTTGACATACACAATTATTCAAGTACAACCAAGAGAGAGAAAACATGATTAGTCTTATAGCTATTAAAGAAATTAAATTCACTATTAAAAACTCCTCATAAAGAAAGATCATAACAATATGGCTGTATTGGTGAATTCTCTCAAATATTTATAGGATATATCAATCTCTCACAAACTCAGAAACTAGAGAGGAAACATTTTTTTTCTATGTCATTTTATAAAGTAGATGTAATCCTTATAACCAAATATTAGGAGAATATAAGAAAATATTAATACAGACCAATATACCTCATTAATATAGATGATAAAATCATTTACCAAGTACTAGGAAATTTAATTCACCAATGTATAATCTCAAAATGCAGATCTGAATTGACATTTGAAAAACAACTGTAACTCACCGCATTACAAAGTAAAGCAGAAATATCACGTGATCGTCTCAATAGATCCAGAACAAAAACCTTTGATAAAATTCAACACCACCTCTTCTCAGTAAAATAGAAATCTGATAATGGGCTTCTGTACAGCCAAAAAATTACTTTGTGTTAAACTGATAGATTTCCAATTAAGATCAGGAAGAAGGAAACAATGTCTGCTATTATTGTACTGGACTTCCCAGTCATTGTTGTATAGAGAGAAAATCTTAGGAAAATTACCAAAAACCATACTACTGGAACAAATTGGTGAATTTGGTGAATTTGGAACAAATAGGTGAATTTAGAACAAATAGGTGAATATGCCTTTTCACAAGGCATATTTGTGAAAAGAACAGCATTTCTATATAATACCAATGAAAATCAGATTATACAATATAAAAACAGCAGTAAAAAGATATGAAAAATGCTTAGACATAAACTGAGCAAACGTTGTGCAAGAAATTCATACTAAAATCACATATAATCTCTAAATTTTAAATATTTAAATAAAAATCTGTACCTATTCCATGGATTGAAATTCCCAGTGCTTCAAAGGTATTGATTCTTCACACACTAGCCTATTGATTCGATTCCACACCAGAAAAATCCAACAAGCCTTTTAAAAAAGAAATGGAAAAGCTGATTCTAAAATACAGTGCCTGGTATAGTGGCACCAGTATTTGGGAGGCTGAGATAGGAGGATCGCAGGTTCAAGGCCAGCCTCAGCAACTTAGCAAGGCCCTCCGCAACTGAGTGAGACCCTGTTTCAAAATTTTAAGAAAAAACAGGGTTTGGGGTATAGCTCAGAGGTAGAATGCCCCTGGGTTCAATCCCCAGTACCAATGAAAAAAAAATGTATATATATACATATATCTAGGATAGCCAAAGCAATTTTTTAAAAAGAAGCACAAGGCTTTAAGATTTATTAGAAAGCAATAACACAATAGGTACTATGATTTTTTAATAGAGATAAACAGGATGAAGAGTCTAGAAATAAACCCTAACCTAGAGAGACAATATCACCAAAGTGATATTCTTACTAAAATAATAGTTTTTGACATAAAATTCTAGAGCATAATATGTATATGGAAAACAATGATCTTAAATCTCTTCCTCCCATCAGATAATCATAAAAGTAAACTATAAAACTGAACCTAAGAGCTGAAACTATAAAGTTACTAGAAGAAAACATAGAATATCTTTATGACCTTAATGCAAGAAAAGATTTCTTAAAGAAAACCCCAAATATAATTTTTCATTATATAAAAAATGAATAAATAAATTTAACTCCACTAAAATTAAAACTTCTACTCATGGCCGGGCATGGTGGTTCATGCCTGTAATCTCAACACTTGAGAGGCTGAGACAGGAGGATCGCAGGTTCAAGGACAGCCTCAGCAATTTAGTGAGACCCTCAGCAACTTAGCAAGACCCTGTTTCAAAATGAAAAATAAAATGAAAGGGCAGAAGGTGTAGCTCAAAGGTAGAATACCCCTGGGTTCAATCCCCAGTACCAAAACCAAACAAAAACACAAACAACAAAAATCTCTGTTCATCAAAATATATTGATAAATAAATTAATGGTAAAGCCAATGAGTAGGAAAAAATATATCAAATGACTTGTATTTAGAATATATAAAGTCCGGCCGGGCGTGGTTGCGCACGCTTGTAATCTCAGTACTTTGGGAGGCGGAGACCGGAGGATCCGGGTTCGCGGCCAGCCTCAGCTCTCTCGCTCTCTCTCTCTCTCTCTCTCTCTCCCTCCCTCCCTTCCTCCCTGTCTCTCTCTCTCTCTACCTAGTGAGGCCCTCCTCCGCAACTTCATGAGACCCGGTTTCAAAATAAAGTATAAAAAAATAGGGCTGGGGGTGTAGCTCGGAGGTAGAACGCCCCTGGGTTCAATCCCCGGTATCGCAAAAAAAAAAGAATATATAAAGTCCTATAACTTAATAAGAAGACAAAAATGCAATATAATTGATCAAAATCTTTGAATATGTATTTCATAAAGAAAGATACAGGAATGGCCAGTATGCACATACACAGTGTGCATCATTAATTATCAGCAACGTTCTAAAACCCTGAGATCCCACTTCAAACCCTAGAATGGCTATGGTTAAAAGGAATGACTACACCAAATGCTGTTGAGGATGTGTGGCACCCGCCACTCTCACACCCTAATGATGGTGGAGAAACATGGTATATCCATTTTGGAAACCAGTTTGGTGATTTGTCATAAAATTGCACATAGACATCATCTATGATCCAGTGTCCCAGTCCTTGATATGTATCTAAGAGAAATTAAAATATATGTCCACAAAAAGACTATTTGTAGAAAAATGTTAATAACAACAACAGCAACCAAAAAGAAGAAAAAAAAAACAGAAGCAAACCAACTATTCATCAACACTAGAATAGATAAATAAATTATGGTATTTTCATACAATGGCATGCTGTTCAGTAATAATAGAACAAATCTCTAATACATGCAGCAATATGGAAAAATCTGAAAAACATTATTCTCAACAAAAGAAGGCAGACAAAAGAACGCAGACTGTACGATTCCATTTACATGAAGTTCTAAAGCAGATAAAACTAATCTATGGTGATAGGCATCAGAACTATGGCTGCCTCTGCAGACAGAGGCCATGAAAAACTTCCTGCAGTGTGCACATACTCTTCATGTTGATATGAATGTGAGTCACTCAGTGTGCCTATTTTCCAAAACTGAACTATACATATAATATCTATGCATTTCACTGCATGTTAATTGTATATCAACAAAATTTTTAAAATCTCCTGCTCATTAGTTACAGTCCTCAAAATAAACCCCGACCCTCAGACCCCACAAAACCATTTTGCAGCTGCTAAGAGAATGAAACAGCGAATTCTAATCTGATATCACTCCACACGCGTTTCTTTTTTTCCAACCACATTCCTCTGCACCTGCAACTTTACACCATAGACACCATAAAAAGAATAGATAAGAAAACCAGATAGAATCTCATCCAAATCTATTCCTGAAGATAGTTCCCAGGTGTATGGAAGTACCAACTCTCTCTTATAATCAGGCAGGGAAAACAATTAAAACACGAGTTTCTAAATAGTTTAAACACTTCTCTAGTTTGGAAGTTTATTACGTTTTCATTAAATTTTGATATTGTAACAGCTAGGTTCATACACTTGAAATAGCAAACACAGTATGTCTAGTCAGCAAGGGTTCCTCCCATTCTCCCAAAGCCCAGTCAAAATCCTTTTTGGAGTCTCCAACTCCATGGTCCCTAGGCAAAGAAATCTCTAAAGAGAGAGTTATAAATATCTCAAGAAACTCAACATCATTACCTTTATAGCAGCCTGCATCCTGCAAGCTGAGGTTTCACAAAACTCCTACACTCCTTTCCCACCCTGATTTTGAAACCACATGGATAATTCTCAGACTAAGAGGAAATTAGAAGCCCCATTTGGTTTGGATCAGTAACATCAAGGTTTAACTCTCTTCAAAATGAGCTTTCCAATCATACTAATTAATAACTTTAAAAGATGAGAGACACCAATTTCTAAATAGTTAAGTAGTAAAAAAAATACTTTGATGATGTTCTACTTTTGTGTTGGGATTTCAATGAAAAATTCAAAAGAAAACATGTAGGTAGCACCCATCGATCTAACTCCAAAGTCCTACCACCCTCAAACTCTATTATCGATGGATGCAAATTATTAATTTCATAGTAAAACCAATACAACTAGATGATGATAAGAAGAAATCACTATGTCCTCTTAGGTAAACCCTGTTTGTGTCCCTATGGTTTGGATAAGGTTTGAGTGTGTCCCCCAAATGTCCCTGTGTTGGAAGCTTTGTCCATGGTGTGACAATGTTAAGGGGTAGTGGGATTTTAGGAGGGGCTAGTGGAAGTTTACTACTGGCCCGTACCCTGAATCACTCTTTGGCTTTTATGGTTACCTAATTGTTCTTGAGTAATCTCTGCTGGTTTGTGTCTTTTGAGAAATTTTTCTATTACATTTAAGTTGGTGAATTTGTTGTCAAAGTTCTTTATAGTGTTCTCTGATAATTCTCTTAATATCTGTAGAAAGGGTGTCATGTCTCCACTCTCATTCTTCATATCAATAATTGTCATCTCTGCTCTTTTTTTGTCCAAATTGATCTAGCCAGGGATTCTTTGATTTTATTTCCCTTCTCAAAGAACCGTCTTTGGGTTCCATTGATTTTGTTTCTGTTTTCTACTTCATTGATTTCTGCTCTAATATGTATAATGTTATTTCTTCTGCCTATTTTGGGTTTCATTTGCTCTTCTTTCTCTAGTTCCTTAAGTTGGGAACTGAGGTCATTGATTTGAGATATTTCTTATTTTATAAAATAGATATTTAGTGCTATAAATTTCCCTCAAAATACTGCTTTAATTGGCATCTTACAAACATTAATAAAGTATGTTTTCAATTTATTCATGTCAAAACACTTTCAAATTTCAACTTTTATTTCTTTTCTGACAAACAGGTTATTTAGAAGTAGGTTGTTTATTTTCCAAATACTTGGGAATTTTCCACCAATATTTCTGCTATTGACCTCTAATTCCCTTCTGTTCTATGGAATATATATTTCACATGATCTTAAGCCTTTACATTTTTTGAGATAATTTTTGTGGCCTAGAGTATATTCTATCTAGTAAAATCCCATGTATGTACTATTTATTTATTTATTTATTTATTTATTTATTTATTCTATGGCTTGAACCCAGGGGCATTCTACCTCTGAGCTACACCTCCAGCCCTATTTTATTTTATTTTATTTTTAAACAGAGTCTCATTAAGTTGCTGAGGCTAGCCTTTAACTTGTGATCCTCTTGTCTCAGCCTCCTAAGTACTGGGATTCCAGGCATGCACCACCACGCCCAGCTCCTGTGTACACTTTAAAAAGTGTGTATAGAGCCGGGTGTGGTGGTGCACGCTTGTAATCCCTGTACTTGGGAGGCTGAGACCGGAGGATCTGGGTTCACGGCCAGCCTCAGCTAATTAGTGAGGCTTCCGCAACTTCGTGAGACCCGGTTTCAAAATAAAGGATAAAAAATAGGGCTGGGGGTGTAGCTCAGAGGTAGAATGCCCCTGGGTTCAATCCCCAGTACAGCAAAAAAAAAGTGTGTATAGTGCTGTTGTTGGACAGAATGTTCTATAAATGTTAGTCAGATAAAATTGGCTGACAGTGTTATTCAAATCTTCTATGGCCTTCTGATTTTCCCTCAACTTCCTTTATCAATTAATGAAATAAGGCAGGAAGGGAATCAAAATCACAGATTAAATTGTAAATTTGACCAGTTTTCCTTGCCATTCCCCCTGGAACTTCTCTCTAGGCAGTAAGCTGGGACAATTGTAAGGTTTCTCATTTGTTTTTATTGTTAAAAATTTCTGTCTTTTATTGCCTAATAGCTAGTATGATTTTTAAATATACAGTTTGTCCTCTATTTCAGGCAGAAAAAAAATTTCCAGTCCCTTTTACCTTATTTTGGCTGAAACCTGAATTCTAGCTTGTCATTTTTGACACCTACTTCTTTCTCATCTCCATAAAATCCATAAATTCTCTCAAAATATCTCCTAAATGGTGCTCATTTTTCTCCATTTTCATTTCAATCTCTCTAGTTCAAAGCATCATCTTCCCTCCCTGACTTTCTGTGTAGCCAGTGGTTTCCAAAGGGTTTTCTTCTATCTACTTTGTCTGAATCCCTTCCCCATTCATTCCCCCACAGAGCACCTAAGAAACCTTTGTAGCAGCCCAACCCATACCATACTACCCCTTCTACTCTAAAGGTCTTATCATGCTCCTGCTTATTCAAAGAAATGATTAAGATGTGGATAAATAAGCCACAGACTAGGAGAAGGTAATTTTTCTCTCTTTCTCCATAGATAGATAGATGATAGATAGATGATAGATGATAGATAGATAGCTAGATAGATAGATAGCTCCTAGATAGATAGATAGACAGATGATAGACAGATGACAGATAGATGATAGATAGATAGATAGATAGATAGATAGATGATAGATAGATGATAGA
>PVJS01023151.1:0-29876 GCA_004027185.1 Glis glis | reverse complement strand
CCCTATTTTATTTTATTTATTTTTTTTTTTGCGGTACCGGGGATTGAACGCAGGGGCGTTCTACCTCCGCGCTATGCCCCCGGCCCTATTTTTTATACTTTATTTTGAAACCGGGTCTCACGAAGTTGCGGAGGGCCTCACTAAGGAGAGAGAGAGAAAGAGAGAGAGAGAGAGAGAGAGAGAGAGCTGAGGCTGGCCGCGAACCCGGATCCTCCGGTCTCTGCCTCCCAAAGTACTGGGATTACAAGTGTGCGCCACCATGCCCGGCTTATTGTATTTTTTAAAAATTTGAAACAGGGTCTTACTAAATTGCTAAGAAGGTCTTACTAAATTGCTAAGGCAGGGAGGCTGGCCTAGAGCCTGTGATCCTCCTGTCTCAGCCTCCTAAGCACTGGGATTATAAGCATGCACCACCAAAACTGGCTTACTTTTTAATCTATATGTATCTTTATATTTTAAGTGAATGTCTTATAGATAATGCATACTTGGGTCTTATTTTTTTCAACCTCTTTGACAATCTCTGTCTTTTTATTTATTTACATTTATTTATTTATTTGAGACAGGTTTTTGCTATGTTGCCCAGGCTGGTCTTGAATTCATGACTAAAGTAATTCTCCTGCCTCATCTTCCAAAGTAGCGGGGACCACAGGCGTGCACGACCAGGCCCAGCAAACTTGGTCTTTTTTTTTTTTTTTGCGGTACCGGGGATCGAACCCAGGGGCGTTCTACCTCCGCGCTACGCCCCCGGCCCTATTTTTTATACTTTATTTTGAAACCGGGTCTCACGAAGTTGTGGAAGGCCTCACTAGGTAGAGAGAGAGAGAGAGAGAGAGAGAGAGAGAGAGACAGCGAGAGAGCTGAGGCTGGCCGTGAACCCGGATCCTCCGGTCTCCGCCTCCCAAAGTACTGGGATTACAAGCGTGCGCCACCACGCCCAGCTAAACTCGGTCTTTTAATGGTGTATTTAGACTATTGATGTTAAAGTGATTGTTGATACAATCTGGGTTCCATCCCCAGTACTGAAAAATATATATAAATAAATAAATAAAAATAAAAATAAAAAATAAATATAAAACCTTTTTTTAGTGCTACCCTAGAGTTTGCAATAAACATTTACAACTAACCCAAGTCCACTTTCAAATGTCACCGCGTATATCACAGGTCGTGCAAGGATCTCATAGTAGCTAAATAGTTCTAACTCTTCCCTCTGTCCCCTCTATCATTGCTGTCACTCCTTCCATTTACATAAAGTACATATATGCACATGTATGTATGAGCACATATGGGCAATTATTATTTTGAACAAATTTGTCTGTTAGGTCAGTTAAGAATAAGAAAAATAAAATTTCTATTTTTTTTTTTTTTGCAGTACCAGGGATTGAACTACCTCCGAGCTACACCCTCGACCCTATTTTTTATTCTTTATTTTGACACAGGGTCTCACTAAGTTGCGGAGGGCCTCACTAAGTAGCTGAGGCTGGCCGTGAATCCGGATCCTCCGGTCTCAGTAATCCCAAGTACTGGGATTACAAGTGTGTGCCACCACGCCCGGCTGATAAGTAGCAGTTTGTTCAAGGGCTTCAGCTGGGAAGAGCCAGGATTTGGATCTAGATATTCAGAGTTAAGAGTCTGTACTCTCAACCACGACACCACTGAGAAACACAAGCAAGAGCTGGAGAAGGATGGACGGCAGCCGGAGGAATAGGTGTTCTTACTATGGGAACATCCATGTCAAATAAATTTATACTTTCTTTTTTTTTTTTGCGGTACTGGGGATTGAACCCAGAGGCATTCTACCTCCAAGCTCCACCCTAGCCCTATTTTTTATTCTTTATTTTGAAACAGGGTCTCACTAAGTTGTGGAGGGCCTCACTAAGTAGCTGAGACTGGCTGCAAACTTGTGATCCTCCTGTCTCAGCCTCCCAAGTACTGGGATGACAAGTGTGCGCCACCACGCCCAGCTCTATTTTTTATTCTTTATTTTTGAAACAGGGTCTCACTAAGTTGCAGAGGGCCTCACTAAGTAGCTGAGGCTGACCACGAACCCAGATCCTCCGGTTTCCGCTTCCCAAGTACTGGGGATTACAAGTGTACCATGCCCAGCTAAATTTATACTTTCAAAAAATTTTGCAGGGGAGTTGGACTTGGTGGCACATGCCTGTAATCCCAGTACTTGGGAGGTTGAGACAGGAGGATTTCAGGTTCGAGGCCTGCCTCGGAAATTTAGTGAGACCTTCAGCAACTTAGCAAGATCCTGTTTAAAAATAAAAAAAAAAAACTTATTTTTATTTACATATAAATATTTAACTAAATTTATATGTAATAATCTCATTCATGTATATGTATATGTATATGTATATGTATATGTATATGTATATGTATACGTATAGATATGTATATGTATATATATATGAGAGAGTCAGCTAATGTCCACCTAAGCTCACCCTCTACGTGCCCCAGCGCTCGGGCAAGGTCGTTGAGTTTGCAGGTTTGTCCCGGGGGCAGGTCCCTTTGCCACCCTCTTCCCCCGAGATGCACGGAGAGCGCGAGCGCAGACTCACCACTTCTCCTCCTCCACCTGCACGCCCACGGACTGGAACTTGCTGGGCGCTTTGTTCTCCCCCGTTTTGTCGGGTTCTTCGGCATCATCCACCTGGAGAAATCAGCAAAGAGAATCGCTGCGTTTCAGTCACCTCGCTTGAGAAACAAACGTCATTTCGTCAGCGACATCTGCAGTGTTACTGGAAGATTCTGTGGCCTGTGACCTCTCTGTTCAGTATTCGTGTGTTTGACAAGAGCCTTCGCTTCCTTATTCGTGTGCTGTCTGACTCTGCTGAGTAAGCAAGATGCAATGTATCCACTCCCATGGTGGCTGATAAATGTCTACATAGACTGGCAAGTACAGTCTTCCCTTAGTATCTCAGGGGATGGGTGGGTCCCCACAGATACCCCAATCCACACATGCTCTGGCCTCCTAGAGAAGATGGCATAGGCCGGGCGTGGTGGCGCACGCTTGTAATCCCAGTAGTTGAGGGGCCAAGACAGGAGGATCGCAGGTTCAAGACCAGCCTCAGCAAATTAGTGAGACTCTCAGCAACTTAGCGAGACCCTGTTTCAAAATAAAAAATGAAATAGGGCTGGGGGTGTAGCTCAGAGATACAATGCCCCCTGGGTTCCATCCCCAGTAACACACACACACACACACACACACACACACACACACACACGCACAATGGCATAGTATTTGCACATACCCTGTGCACTGTGCACATCTTCTATATACTTTAACTCACCCCTAAATTCCTAAATTACTTATAATACTTAAAAAAATATAAATAGTTGTTCTACTGCATTGTTTAGGGGATGATGAAAAAAGTCTGTATTTGTTCGGTAGAGATGCTTTTTAAAATATATATCTCAGTTGGGCGTGGTGGTGTACACTTGTAATCCCAGTACTTGGGAGGGTGAGACAGGAGGATCTGGGTTTGCGGCTAGCCTCAGCTATTTAGTGAGACCCCGTTTCAAAATAAAGAATAAAAAATAGGGCTGGAGGTGTAGCCCGGAGATAGAATGCCCCTGGGTTCAATCCCTGGTACTGCAAAAAAAAAAAAAAAAAATATATATATATATATATATTATATATATGTTTTATATATATACATATTATATCTATATATATTATATATAGATATTGGTACTAGGGATTGAATCCAGGAGCATTCTACCTCTGAGATATACCCCTAGTCCTTTTTACTTTTTAAAATTAAATTTAAAAAAATTTTTTTGGTACTGGGGATTGAACCCAGAGGCACTGTACCTCCAAGCTATACCCCAGTCCGATTTTATTTCTTATTTGGAAACAGGGTCTCACTAGGTTGCTGAGAGCCTCTTTAAGTTGCTGAAGATGGCTTTCAACCTGTGATCCTCCTGTCTCAGCCTCCCAAATACTGGGATTACCACCATGCCTAGCTTACTTTTTTAAAATTTTGAAACAGGGTTCTCACTAAGTTGCTGAGGATGTCACTAAGTTGCTGAGGGTGTCACTAAGTTGCTGAGGGTGTCACTAAGTTGTTGAGGCTAGCCTCAAACTTGTGATCCTCCTGTCTCAGCCTCTCAAGTACTGGGATTACAGGTATGCACCACCATTTCTGTCTTATTTTTTATTTTGAAACAGGGTCTCCCTAAATTGCTGAGACTGGCCTGGAACTTGTGAATCCTCCTGTCTCAGCCTCCTAACTGCTAAGATTACAGGCTTGCTTAAGTGTGCCCAACAAATTACCAAATCTTTCTTGTTTGCCTGAAGTGATAGAAATCAGAATTGCTCTTTATGCTATGGAGTATTTCTATACAAGAACAGTGAATAGTTTCCCATTTATCCAAGTTTTATATTTCATGTAAGGGAAATTTTTGTATTGCTTTCAGATAGGTGTTATATATTATTCCTGAAGCTCAAGCTTAATGTTTTATAGTGTTTTGTTACTTTGTGAATGAGCTGGGCGTGGTAGCATGGGACTGTTTTCCCAGCTACTGTGGAGGCTGAGTCAGGAGGATGGCCTGAGCCCAGGAGTTTAAGGCGAGGCTGGGCAACAGAGTGAGACCTTATTATTTTTTTTTAAAAAAGGGCTAAAATTGCCGGGCGTGGTGGCGCATGATTGTAATCCCAGTACTTTGGGAGGCGGAGACCGGAGGATCCGGGTTCGCAGCCAGCCTCAGCTCTCTCTCTCTCTCTCTCTCTCCCTCTCTCTCTCTTTCTACTTAGTGAGGCCCTCCGCAACTTCGTGAGACCCGGTTTCAAAATAAAGTATAAAAAATATGGCCGGGGGTGTAGCGCGGAGGTAAAACGCCCCTGGGTTCAATCCCCGGTACCGCAAAAAAAAAAAAAAAAGGGCTAAAATTGAAAAGCTATTTTATTTTATTTTATTTTTAGCGGAACCGGGGATTGTACCCAGGGGCATTCTACTTCTGAGCTACACCCCCAGCCCTATTTTTTATTCTTTATTTTGAAACAGGGTCTCACCAAGTTGTGGAGGGGCCTAAGTAGCTGAGGCTGGCCACGAACCTGCAATCCTCCTGTTTTAGCCTCCCAAGTACTGGGATTATAAGCAAAGTTGCTTTTATTTATTATACCTCACTTCTCTTTCTTGCTTTATATCATCCCTTATTAATAAAGGCAATAATACTGAATAAGCCTGTGAAGACAAAAATCTTCAATCTGATTTCTGACTCTGATTTAAATATATCTTTACTGGGGATTGAACCCAGTACCACCACCAAAAAAAAAAAAGTAAAAATTCCCACAAAATTTGAGAATTGATCCAAAAAGAAGAAAGAAATCCACTTAAACTTCTATTTAAAACTGATGTGCTAAAGATATATTTTGAGCTACACCCTCATCCCTATTTTATTTTGAAACAGGGACTCACTAAATTGCTGAGGATCTCACTAAATTGCTGAGGCTAGCCTTGAACCTCCTATGTCAGCTTCCCAAGTACTAGGATTATACACATGCGCCACTGTGCCTAGCTACATCTAAATTTTTGTAAGCATGTTATCCTATAATTGTTTTTTTTTTCTTGTGTTCTTTCAAGTTTGGGTATAAGAGTGATGTTTATTTGATAAAATATGTTGAGAATCGTGACTTTTTTCTATTAATATTACATGCTTTAAATAGCATAGGAATTATTCGCTTCTTGAATGTTGGGGAAATTTTTCCTGTAAAATCATCTAAGTTTGTGCCATTCTGAACAAGTGTATTTTCTTCTACTTTCTTTTTTTTTTTTTACAATTTATCCTAAGGTTATTAGATCCCCCCCACACACTAGATTTTATATCTTTTCTAGCACCAGTATTATAAATCGTAATGTGTGTCTATTTTATTTGACTTAAAATTTACTAGTATTAAAAATGATCACAAAAGCTTTTGGGAGTTTTTGGAAGGTCCTACCCTTTGCTCACTCCTAATGCGGCTCATTTAGGTTTTCTTTCTCTCTCAGACGTCCCTATTTATTTGCTCTTTTCATAGAACCAATTTTGGTTCAATTTTATCGATTCTGTTTTGTTACTGCCCTTACTTTGTTGGGTTTTCTAATGTATTTATCTCCACTTTCACCATTTGTAATGCCTTCCTTTCATTTGTTTTTCTTTTTCTGGCTTTGTAAATCGAAGCTTTAGTTTATAAAGTGGTATTTCTTCCTTAATTCTGAAAGAACCTAGGACTATGAATTCTTCGTAGATGATTGTTCTGGCTACGATCCACAGTGAGTTACAGGATTCTTGTCCTTTATTTCATAATAATTTAGAGTTTTCTCTTTAATTCAACTGTTATTTAGACGTTTTAATATTTTCAAATGGTTAGATCATGTTATTCGTTTAGTGTTAATTCCTAGTTAAATGCATAATGATTGGAAAACATGAGTATAATATTTCTTCTTTTTTTTGAATTCAGTAAAATGAGCTTTGTAAGTCAGGCGTGGTGGCGCACACTTGTAATCCCAATACTTGGGAGGCTGAGACAGGAGGATCGCTGGTTTGAGGACAGTCTCAGCAACTTAGTGAGGCCCTCTGCAACTTAGTGAGATCCCGTTTCAAAGCAAAGAATAAGAAATAGGGCTGGGGGTGTAGCTCGGAGGTAGAACGCGCCTAGGTTCAATCCCCAGTACTGCAAAAAAAAAAAAAAAAAGCTTTGTAGGCTCATTAGTGTTGACTTAAGTTATCCCCAAATGTCTTCCCAGGTACACATTGCTGCTAATTTCAAGGGCGTCACACTAAAGTCTGTAAGGCTTAAGTGCATCGAAACTATCTCCTTAATTTTCCTTTATTGTTTAAAGTCAGTTATGAATTAGAGGTAATGTGACCTTTTTATTTTCAAAGCCTGTTTTAAAATTGTAGTAACAACTCACTTGGCTGCATTGTTCTAAATAGTTAACTTGTCGGAGACAAGTTTCATTATTTGCAGTTGTGCTTGTTTTTTACACACAGAACATAAAATATGTCTGTACAGATGGACAGGTATTAAAGGAAATAAATAACTAAATCTTAGGAGCACATCTCAAATAGCCTTTACTTGGATTTTCAGTTCAAAGAATGAGAAAGCAATTGCTTTTTTTTTTTTGGTGGTGGAACTGTAGATTGAACCCAGGGTCATTCTACCTCTGAGCTATACTCCCAGCCCGTTTTTAATTTTTTTTTTAAATTTGAAACAGGGTCTCACTAAGTTGCTGAGGGGCTCACTAAATTCCCGAGGCTGGCCATGAACCTGTAATCCTCCTGTCTCAGCTTCCCAAGTACTGGGATTACCTGTGTGGCCACCACACCTGGTTAAACAATTGCATTTTGCATGATGGGAAGGATGAAGTTTACAGCTCGGTCAGTCTTGCTTTGCAACATGAATTAGATAATGATAGAAGTCATGGGGTAACGTCTGGACGTCGAAGAGTTAGGATGCAAAGCTAGCATGTGAAACTCATCCGTAGTTAAAATTACTCTAGGAAGCTGGGCGTGGTGGTGCACACCTGTAATCCCAGTATTTGGGAGGCTGACACAAGAGGATCGCAGGTTCAAAGCCAGCCCCAGCAACTTAGTAATGCTCTCAACAGCTTAGTGAGACTCTTTTTCCAAATAAAAAATAAAATAAGGCTGGGGGTATATCTCAGAGGTAGAATGGCCCTGGGTTCAATCCCCAGTACCAGAAACAAAAAAGAAATGGCAGGGTAATTAAATCTCCTAAAAATTTGAGAAAGCACCCATGGCAGGTGATAAGATTAAAGCGTATTTGGCTAATGTGTTTGTTAAGGAGGATAATATTAATAAGAACAACTAAATCTAATATTTGTTAAGTCCTTAGTGTGCCATACACTTCTTTAGAGTCTTCTCACTAAATTTTCACTTCATCCTATGAAGTACAGAATGAAATAAGAACTATTAATTAATATTCTTTTTTTTTTTTTTGCGGTACCGGGGATTGAACGCAGGGGCGTTCTACCTCCGCGCTACGCCCCCGGCCCTATTTTTTATACTTTATTTTGAAACCGGGTCTCACGAAGTTGTGGAGGGCCTCACTAAGTAGAGAGAGAGAGACAGGGAGAGAAAGAGAGAGAGAGAGAGAGAGAGAGAGAGCTGAGGCTGGCTGCGAACCCGGATCCTCCGGTCTCCGCCTCCCAAAGTACTGGGATTACAAGCGTGAGCCACCACGCCCGGCTATTAATTAATATTCTCATTTACCAAATGAAGAAACCGACGCCCAGAGATATTAAGTGATTGGTCTAAGTTCACACAGGTTATACAGTAAATGGCTGTAACATTAGCTATTAGTTTTGTATTAAATTAAAAGTGTCAGTCGGGCCAGGCGTGGTGGCGCACGCTTGTAATCCCAGTACTTGGGAGGCTGAGACAGAAGGATCCAGGTTCACAGCCAGCCTCAGCTACTTAGTGAGGCCCTCTGCAACTTAGTGAGACCCTGTTTCAAAATAAAGGATAAAAAAGTAGGGCTGGGGGTGTAGCTCGGAGGTAGAATGCCCCTGGGTTCAATCCCCAGTACTGAAAAAAAAATTAATTAATTTAAAGTGTCAGGAGAGGTTTAAACCTCTAAAGAGATAAAGGGTGGGGTGAGCCCAGCATTCTGGTGTAACATGGTTTTTTTGTTTTGGTTTTTTTGTGTGTGGTACTGGGGATTGAACCCAGATGCATTCTACCTCCGAGCTACACCCCTAGCCCGATTTTTTTTTCTTATTTGGAAACATGGTCTTGCTAGGTTGCTGAGAGCCTCACTAAGTTGCTGAGGCTGGCTTTGAACCTGCAATCCTCCTGTCTCAGTCTCCCACAGGTGTGTGCCACCATACCCAGCTGGTGTTATGTTTTGGGGATTAGTATTAGATCAGATTTCTTTTCTTTTTTTTTTTTTTGCAGTACTGGGGATTGAACCCAGGGGCATTCTACCTCCGAGCTCCACCCCAGCCTTATTTTTTATTCTTCATTTTGAAACATGGTCTCACTAAGTTGCAGAGGGCCTCACTAAGTAGCTGAGGCTGGCTGTGAACCTCCAATCCTCCTGTCTCAGCCTCCCAAGTACTGGGATTACAAGCATGCGCCACCACACTCGGCGTAAGATTTCTGTATAATAAAATTCATTGAGTATTTTGCATGTTGAATTTTTGTTTGCTTACTATTTCCTATCAAAAAATCAGTATCAGTGATCACGTTAGAGATCTAGATACAATCTTGGCTCTGTCAACAATGAAGTGTATGACTGTGGACATGTCATCAACTTCACGGTGCGCATCTGCAAGGAACAGATAATGATCACGCTTATGCCAGAGAGTGGCAGTAGGGGTTAAGTGAGACACTCAGTGCTAGAGTCTGGATCCTGGCCCCTCTTCCCCCTCTTTCTCTCCCTGGCCCCCATGGGGTAAGCAGCTTGTCCATCACGCACTCCCCAGGCCAACAGGGCCAACCCACCATGGGCTGTAACTTCCCAAACTATGAGCCAAAGTAAACCTTTCCTCCGAAGCTGATTCCCTCAGGTATTTTGTTACAGTACTGGAAAGCTGACTAGCACACTCAGATAAAATAGCAGTATTCTACTGATAACTTATATAGCGCTTCACGGTGATTAGAGGAAGAGCCAGAGCAGTTTCTTTGGCTTACTACAATACCTATGATACCTAATTATTGAAGAAGTGGAATAATTTCTGAAGCAAAAGCTTTCCTCCCCAATATTTTATATGTGTTTCGGAGTAGCTCCATTGTGCTGGGTGAAAATAATAATATTAGAAGTTGCATTTTCTATATATGAATGCCTCATTCTAAGTAGGAATGATTTGGGAAGTAGAAGACAAACTGCCCAGCTTGGGAGGTGATTAAGTATATGGAAACTTTAAAATAAAATGAAAGGAAAGGGCTGGGAGTGTAGTTTAGTGGTAGAGGGCTTGCGAGGCCCTGGGTTCAATACCTAGTAAAGAATAAATAAAAAAAAAGAAAGAAAGAAAAGTAAGATTGACAATTATCTTCAAAATATATTGTGAATTGAAAACAGGCAAAATGTAGAATAGTGTTAGGTCTATGCTAACATCTGGGTAAAAAAGGGGCTAAATAAGCCAGGCATGGTGGCGCACATAATCCCAGTACTTGGAATGCTGAGACAGGAGGATTGCAGGTTGGAGGCCGGCCTCGGCAACTTAGTGAGAACCTCAGCAACCTAGCAAGACCCTATTTTAAAACAAAAGATAAAAAGGGCTAGGGATATAGCTTGGAAGTAGAATGCCCCTGGGTTCAGTCCCCAGTACCACAACAACAATAAAGGGGGGGCTAAATAAAAAGTATACCTGCTTGAATAAGCAGAGCACGTTTAAGGGTGTGAATACTGACTATTTTGACTTCTTTCGACTGTCCATTAAACAGGGACAGGAGTGAAGCTTGTCATTGCACTTTTTAAAAATAAGGTTTGAATTTTTTCTTTAGATTTTTTTTTTTTTGCAGTACCGGGGATTGAACTCAGGGGCGTTCTAACTCCGAGCTACACCCCTGGCCCTATTTTTATACTTTATTTTGAAACCAAGTCTCAAGAAGTTGCAGAGGGCCTCACTAAGTAACTGAGGCTGGCCGCGAACCCAGATCCTCCAGTCTCCGCCTCCCAAGTACAGGGATTACAAGCGTGCACCACCACGCCCGGCATAAGGTTTGAATTCTGAACAATGGAAATAAATGTATTACTTACTGAAAGTAGTATAAAATAAAGGAAGAAAAAATAAACACTGAGGAAGTAGAAGCAAGATAACATTCCTCAGTACCAGATAGGAAAGTATACTTTTAAAAGTTATTATTATTATAGCAAAGTATATATAACATGAAATTTACCATTTTAACCATTTTTATACTTTTTTATTTTTGGTATTGGGGATTGAACTCAGGGGCACTCTACCTCTGAGTTACACTCCCAGCCCTTTTAATTTTTTCTTTTAAAACTGGGTCTTGCTAAGTTGCCGAGGCTAGCCTTACCCCTGCAAACCTTCTGTCTCAGCCTCCCAAACACTAGAATTACAGGTGTGCACCACTGCGCCCGGCTTTTATGCCATCTTAAGCGTACGATTCAGAGACATTGAGCACATTCATGTTCCTGTGCGACCATCGCCCTTCCTGCTCCAGAATACTTTCAACATGCCACACTGCAGCTCTGCACCGTTAAACAGTAACCCCCAAAGGAAGCTAGGGGTTGTTTTGTTTTGTTTTGTTTTGTTGTGGTACTGGAGATGGAACCGAGGGGCATACTACCTCTGAGCTATACCCCCAGTCATTTATTTACTGTGGTACTGGGGATGGAACCCAGGGGCATTCTATCTCTGAGCTACACCCCCAGCCCTATTTTTCATTCATTCTTTCTTTATTTATTTATTTTTTTTGCGGTACCAGGGATTGAACCCAGGGGCATTCTACCTCCGCGCTACACCCCTGGCCCTATTTTTTATACTTTATTTTGAAACCGGGTCTCACGAAGTTGCGGAGGGCCTCACTAAGTAGCTGAGGCTGGCAGCGAACCCAGATCCTCCTGTCTCAGCCTCCCAAGTACTGGGATTACAAGCGTGCGCCACCACGCCCGGCTTTATTCTTTTTGTTTGTTTGTTTGTTTTTTTGTGGTACCGGGGATTGAACGCAGGGGCGTTCTACCTCCGCGCTACGCCCCCGGCCCTATGTTTTATACTTTATTTTGAAACCAGGTCTCACGAGGTTGCAGAGGGCCTTGCTAAGGAGAGAGAGAGAGAGAGAGAGAGAGAGAGAGAGAGACGGAGAGAGAGAGCAAGAGAGCTGAGGCTGGCCGCGAACCCGGATCCTCCGGTCTCCACCTCCCAAAGTACTGGGATTACAAGCGTGCGCCACCACGCCGGGCTCCGGCTTTCTTCTTTATTTTGAAACGGGGTCTCACTAAGTTGCGGAGGGCCTCACTAAGTAGCTGAGGCTGGCCGTGAACCTGTGATCCTCCTGCCTTAGAGTCCCAAGTACTGGGATTACAAGCATGCGCCACCACACCTGGCTAGAGAAAATTCAATCTTCAAAATAATCCTTCAAGGGACAAACACAGGAAGCAGAGCTCAGGAAGACTGCTGTGGGTCGACTGACTGAGTTGGTGCGCTGTGGACCTGCGCTCCTCCCCACGCTTTGAACCCTTTGGGCGGTGGCAGGGGCTTGTGTCTAGAGGAACCCGGGAGATGTGGGCCCCTGCCACAGGCTCTTGTAGGCAACTTGACCACTGTGCAGCGGTGCCCTGAAGGTCCTAAAGAGGCTTTTGCCTCATCGCCACTAGAGAAAGATTGATTGCCCTTTAAAAGCAGGCTTTGCAGAAGGGACTGTGACTACATCAGCCCTGTGAGAGCGTCCCCTGCGCCTGGCTCCTCATGCATCTGAGTCGGCACCGTGTGGACAGGACATGAGTTGAGGAGGGCTTATTCAGTGGCACCTGCAGAATGGTGCAGCACGGGTGGGACAGGGAAAGAAGGAGTCTTCTCTGCTAGAAGGAAACGTGTTGCAGGGCGACCCAAGCCTAAACAGGTGTATAAAACAAGGCGGGCCGGGCATGGTGGCACACGCTTGTAATCCCAGTACTTGGGAGCTGAGACCAGAGGATTGCAGGTTCGCAGCCAGCCTCAGCTACTTAGTGAGGCCCTCTGCAACTTAGCGAGACCCTGTTTCAAAATAAAGAATAAAAAATAGGGTTGGAGCCAGGCATGGTGGCGCACGCTTATAATCCCAGTACTTGGGAGGCTGAGACCGGAGGATCTGGGTTTGCAGCCAGTCTCAACTACTTAGCAAGGCCCTCCACAACTTAGTGCGACTCTGTTTCAAAATAAAAAATAAAAATTAGGGCTGGGGGTGTAGCCTGGAGGTAGAATGTCCCTAGGTTCAATCCCCGGTACCCCCCAAAAAAAACAAAAACAAGGTGGGGTGAGTGACTGTGCTGTTATCATAGGAAAGCAGAAACGGTGAACTGAATTGAGAAGCCTGCTGCGTTGTCCACCATTTTTATGAAACGCGTGATTAAATAGCTACCAGTCAGGTTGAAGCCAGTGCCATTCTTGCCTCACAAGGCTGCGCCATGGTTACTGCTCTCCACACCATCCCCCGTATCTCGCTCTCCTGCATCTGTGAGAAGCCAGCCATGTTTTCGGTTCCATATGGTAATTCGATAGGGTGGAACACCTCTTTATGCAATCGGATGACCTCGGGCATTCTTGGATGCCCACTCCTTTTTTGAGAATCCGTATTGTCCCTTAGGAACTAAGGACACTTTATGTTTGATTGTGTTCATGTTCCCTGAATTAACCTACAGTGTGTCACACTTTCAACTTCTATCTATCTATCTATCTATCTATCTATCAATCATCTATCTACCTCTAGTACTGGGGATTGAACCCAGGGGCATTCTACCTGTGACCTACACCCCCAGCCTTTTGTATTTTTTATTTTGAAATAGGGTCTCTCTAAGTTGCTAAGGCTGGTTGCAAATCTGCAATCCTTATGTCTCAGCCTCCCAAGTACTGGGATTACAGGTGCGTGCCACCTCTAGCTCAAATTTTTTATTTTGAAACAGAATCTGGCTAAATTGCTGAGGGTCTCACTAAGTTGATGAGGCTAGCCTCCAACCTGTGATCCTCCTGTCTCAGTCTCTCAAGTACTGGGATTACAGGCGTGCGCCATGGTGCCCAGGTCACACATTCAATTTAGAGAATAAAAATAACAGCTGCCAATAATATCCACCAACAAAATGACTTCATAATTCTGATCACATTTAACAATGTAGGGAATCTGAAGTCAATAATTTGCAATCCTGAATGTACACATAAATTCTATCATCATGAATGGCAAAATAGGTTGGGCGTGGTGACGCATGCCTATAATCCCAGTACTTGAGAAAGCTGAGACAGGAGGATCACAGGTTCAAGGACAACCTCAGCAATGTGTTGAGATTCTCAGCAACCTAGTAAGATCCTGTTTCAAAACAAAAAATAAAAAGGGCAGGGGGTGTAGCTCATAGTTCAGAGGTAGAATCCCCTGGGTTCCATCCCCAGGAAAACACACACACACACACATACACACACACACACACACACACAGCAAAATAGTCAACTTCTGGGAAAAAGAAGCGCTCCGTTCCTCCTTTGTGGGTTCCCAGGGCAAAGAGCCCAGGAGGCCGTTACCTGGATCCCGATAGACAGGCATCGGTTCTTCTTAAAGTCCTTCTTCCTGTCCTCGGTGGTGACGGTGGCTATGGTGGTGGTGGTGGTGACGGTGGCAGTGTTATTGCTCATGTGCTGACTGGCAGGGCCATGGATCTGAGCGTTGGCGGCTTCGATGGCGGCAGTCAGAGCCTTCATACTGTCTAGGCTTTCCGTGGAGTTGCTGAGTCCCGACTGGCTGACGATGTCCCCTCGCTGGCCCTGGCCGTCCATGTAGGCGTCCTGCGCAGACTCTGTGCTGCTCTGGGCTGTGATAGAAATGAAAGGTTTCGTGGTAGTTCTGGGTGGGACTGGAGGTGGTGTCTTCTTATATGTTGTAATGCAAGATGACACTGGAAGACAGCGAAAACAAAGACACTGTGATTTCTGCGCGGGGGGCAGTCTCTGAATCACAACTGACAGCCACTGGAAACCAGGCACATGCCACACTCCACGACACCCCACATGGAAACAAGTCCACGACCGACCCAGGGAGGTCCCTGCTGGGGACATCTGGCCTCCCAGGAGGTGATAAACCCACAAAATCGAGGGAGAAAGATGGGAAAACATCAACCTCTGGAATGGAAATTATGGGTTGACATAAACTAGACACGATTGGCCAACTGTAGAAATCTTTGCAGGCAACGATGTGTTAAATACACGTGGTAAAGGGGGAACTCTGCTCTCTCGCGAAAGCATTAAATACAGCGAATGATAAAGTAACTCATCAGGGACATCCTAGTGGTTGATAATGCGTGCTGGAAGAAGAGAAAGCAGAGGTTGTGAGCATGCGTGTTCTGATCAAATAACAAGTAGGAGGGGCTGGGGCCAGGGGGCGGGGCAGAGGCCCGCATGGCTTCTTGTAAGGCACTGGTCAGTCAGTACCTCCTTCTCTCTTCCTCTCTCTCTCTGTCTTTCCATTTTCCTTCCCTTCTCTTCCTTCCTTCCTTCCTTCCTTCCTTCCTTCCTTCCTTCCTTCCTTCTTCCCCTTTCTCTCTCCTTCCATCCATCCTTCCTTCCTTCTTCCTTCTGCATAGGTGCTCACTTATTTAAACTTTGGGTTTTAAGTTTTTGTTTTCTGAGCGCATTCTAAGAGGGAATGCACTGTACAAAAAGTGTCCTGTTGTAAGAATAAATTTGCACACTAGTTTGTAAATCAGTTCTCAGCGTGCGTGTGGTCTTCGCCAGCCCACCCCAAGACGAGCCTTCCTGCACGGCGACTCAGTGGACTCAAGGACCCGAATCTGCACCTGCCACCTGGTCCTCCCTGAGGCTCCAGCTGAAGCGCCCCCGCCCTTCTCTCCCGCCATCCCATTGTAATATTGACGGTGTTGAAGAAGCTTTACACATTTGCTTTTGGCTTTCCATTTGGGGGGTATGATTTAGAAAAATAAAATAAAAAAGAATTATTTAAGCTGGGCATGTTGGTGCACACCTGTAATGCCAGTACTTGGGAGGCTGAGACAGGAGGATCACAGGTTCGAGAGGGCAGTCTCTGTAATTTAACAAGATGCTCTGCAATTTAGCAAGACCCTGTTTCAAAATAAAAAATACAAAGGGCTGGGGTCTAGCTCAGAGGTAGGATACCCTTGGGTTCAATCCAAAGTAGAAAACAAACAAAAATGGATCTCAAGGTGTTTGGCCCTCTTATATTCTGAAGAAGCTAAATAACACATTCCAGTATCAAATGTCTGATGTGTGTGTGTGTGTGTGTGTGTGTGAGAGAGAGAGAGAGAGATAGTGAGATACTGGGGATTGAGCCCAGGGACAGTCTACTTCTGAGCTACACTCCCAGCTCTATATTATTTTTTATTTTTTTGTGTGGAGCTAAGGATTAAACTCAGGGACATTCTACCTCTGAGTTACACCCCCAGCCCTATTTTAATTTTTACTTGGAAACGGTGTTGCTAAATTGCTGAGAGCCCCTTAAATTGCTGAGGCTGGCTTTGAACCTGCAATCCTCCTGTTTCAGCCTCCCAAGTACTGGGGTTGCAGGCATGCGCCACCACATCCAGCTTTATTTTTTATTTTGAAATACTACGTCACTGAGGGCCTTGCTAAGTTGCTGAGGCTGGCCTCGAACCTGTGATCCTCCTGTCTCAGTCTCCCAAGTACTGGGATTACAGGTGTGCAGCACCGCTCCCAGCTGGATGTCTGTTCTTTTGGATTATTTATTTCCTCCTTGTTGTTAGCTTGCACCAGTTTCCTCTTTGAGTGTGGATGATCAAAGCTGACCGGTGCAGCCACATACACTCTTATTTCATTTGTTTTGACATACAGTAAAACTCCTGCTGTGATAACGTGGGTGGGTGATTAGGTCCACGGCCTCCAGCGGGATGCAATGGCTGTCACGAGTCTCCCCTCCTCTGTGGTCCCCACACTCCCAGGCCAACTGCAATTTTACTAGTACTAGGTTGATCACGAAGAGCGTTGAAGACAAGACTTCTCCAACAGGCGCAACACCCAAAGGTGAGAAGAATTTGATACTGGCCCACTGGGGGTAGGGAAGCTGAGCAGAGGGCAGGGGCCACCTGCCAAGGTGTCACCAAGGGGCTCCGCGTGAGGCTTCCCTGTGTGGGAAGGTGGCAGTGTTAGGTAGGGAGCTAGCATTAACCGGTTTACCTGCAGAGCCCGCCCCACAAGAGAGGAAGGTGACAGAGAAACCACGCAGGGCCACAAGGTACAACGTGCAAATGGTAGTCAATCGCCCAAATGTAATGCGCATAAAGAAGGTGTGCAGAGGGACCGTAGAACCCAACACTGGAAGGCTCCAGCCTGCTTTCCCTCCCATGCCCAGGGAGCGACTGCTCCAGACAGTCTCTGGAGTGTAACCATTGCCCGAGGGGACCCCATTGCCCCAGGCCCCCTTTCCATTCCTAGGAATGTCGGCCCCTTCCCCCTGGAGCACACCTTCTCCTTCTCCCCAGGCCTTTCTCGGTGTTCCTGTTAGAGCTTTCTGACTGAATGCTTTCCAAGCAGATAAGCAAGGACTGAGGCTGTGCAGAATAATTTAAAAATCTCCCACCCAGGAACAGCAGGGCTCTGCTGGAGTCAGACCCAAAGAAGCAGCCTCCAGTTACAAATGAATTCCCACTGGTCGGCAAGAGCGCACCAGGTGTGACTTAAAAAAAAATTTTTTTTTTGATACTGGAGGATGAACCCAGGGGCATTCTTTTTTCAACTTACACCCCCAGCCCTTTTTATTTTGAAACAGGGTCTCACTAAATTGCTGAGGGTCTCGCTAAGTTGCTGAGGTGGGCCTTGAATCTGCAATCCTCCTGTCTCAGCCTTCAGAGTACTGGGATTACAGGCGTGCACCACCATGCCCAGCTATGACTTTTAAAATAATGTAGTAGGGCATGGTGGGGTGTGGCTGTAGTTCCGGCTACTGGGAGGCTGGTGTGGGAGGATCACTTGAACCCAGGAATTTGAGACAAGCCCGGGCAACACCGGTCTCAGGACAGCAAGTGCTGTGTGCTTGCATGTTTGTATCACTTTGAACCTCACTATGGCCTGCAATTACAATGCACCAATAAAAATATAACTTTTTTTTTTAAAAATGGGGCTGGGCTGTAGCTTAGCGGTGGAGTGCTTGCCTACTGGATTTGATCCTCAGCACTGCAAAAATAAATTAAGTGACATGAAATAGTGCAGGCAGAAAAGACACAACAAAATACGCATGGAAAGAATCACTACCTGGCTTCAAAATATTTACAGGTTCCCATTACCAGGCCACCCACAGTGCAGGTGGTCAGCGAGGAGAAGGGAGGGACGGTGTGTAGGTAAACCCTGGCTCCCAGCCCACCTCTGTGGGGCCCAGTGCATCCCGGAGGAGTCCTCTGAAGCCATCCTCCGCGGAAACCACAGAGCCCAACTTTTCTCAGTGGAAGCAGAAAAAAGCGAGCTGTGTGAGCGCGCAGGGGAGGGGCGGGCTTGCCCAGGAGGGAAGGAGGAGGGAGGGATGCACAACGCCTGCAGCCCTAGCCTCGCCAGTCGGTAGCTGCTAGTATTCCAGACACTTCCTAAGCCAGACAAATGCCCCAGCCTCGACTTGTCTGGCTTGGAGATCTATTCAACTGATAGCGGCGCCTCTTCTGGGGAGAACCGGCCTCCACTGCTAATCAAGCGCAACATTGTTCTCTGAAGGGCGGAGAATAGAAAGGTTTGTTTCAGATCACAAGTGTTTTCTTTTTTTTTTTAAGAGGCATCCAAGTTGTTTTAACAAGTTGCTACAAAACTCGGGCTTCCTGAGGTGAGGTTGTTGAGCACAGAGCCTGTACTGTACAGGAATCCCGGGAGGGAGGGATCCGAAAATTAAAGTCATTAAAAAAAAAAGCCCCAGGTACTTGATGCCTGGAAATGATGATGTAAGGCGCAGCCACTCCTCGCTTAGAACTACAACCAGACAATGCTCAGGGAGGCACCGCGCAATGCCAGCTCCTGCTCGGTCCAAAGCTTGAACCCTATGGGGCTGCAGGGCTGGGGCGGCGCCTTTCCCGCCCACGATGTCCCCAGCACTCCCAGGCGCCTGGCAACAGGTAGCGTGGCAACCTTTGACTCAGAACATGGCAAGTGGCATCATTTCAGGGCGCAAATGGATTCTTTTCAAGCCCGCGGCATCCCCCCACGGGCCCCACACCCAGCCCTCTCCCTCCCAGCCCAGGATCCGAGAAAACAAAGTCGGGCTGCGGGCGGTCCTGCCTCGAGCGGCCCCTCGCGGCCACACGTGGAACCACACCTACGTGCGGGACTCCGGCTCGCAAGGTAAGTGGCGCTGGGGAGGGGTGAACATCTCCCTTGGGCTAGTCTTCCAGAGAGTTTAGAGTGGAAATCCAGACTCAGAACGCCTTGCTTTTTAACTTTGCATCTTAACAAAAAATTTTCCTAGCTTTAGAGTAAATCTGGACTAGGAAAATTTTTTTTTGGTACTGGGGATTGAACCCAGAGGCATTCTACCTCTGGGCCACACCCCCAGACCGGTTTTATTTCTTATTTGGAAACAGGGTCTCACTAGGTTTCTGAGAGCCTCACTAACCTGCTGAGGCTGGTTTTGAACCTGCGATCTTCCTGTCTCAGCCTCCCAAGTACTGGGATTACAGGCGTGCGCCAGCATGCCTGGTTAGGAATTTCTTTTGGCAGGGGAGGTACTGGGGTTTGAACCCAGGTGCATTCTACCTCCAGGCTACACCCTCAGCCCTATTTTTTATTCTTTATTTTGAAACAGGGTCTCACTAAGTTGTGGAGGGCCTCACTAAGTAGCTGAGACTGGCCGCGAACCCGGATCCTCCTGTCTCAGCCTCCCAAGTACTGAGATTACAAGCGTGCGCCACCACGCCAGGCTTGTTTTCTTTTTTATTTTGAAACAGGGCCTGGCTGAGTTGCTGAGGCTGGCCTCAAATCTGCAATACTCCCATCTCCCAAGTACTGGGATTACAGATGTGTGCTGCCACGCCCAGTTTAGAATAATATTTTTTCAGGTGACTGCTTAAGAGAGAAGCTAATCTGTCTTCACCCCACAGTCACAGCCACAGGGCGGGAGGATGGCAGACGCCTAGAACTGGCACGTTCCATTTTTATCTGACTGGTACTTTGTATGCTGACAACTTTCTCCCAGGCCGGAAGCATTTTGGATTTGCCCTACTCTTTTCTAGTCAATCTCTTTGCAAAGACTATGTAAAACTTCCAGCCCCAGCCTGGCGTGGCGGCGCACACCTGTCATCCCAGTACTTGGGAGACTGAGACAATAGGATCATAGGTTCGAGGCCAGTCTCAGCAACATAATAAATTTCCAGACTGCAGATCCAGCTTCTGGTGGGGTGACTACCCCTCCCCCTTCACTCTTTCATCTCCAGGGGGCGGGGCAACACCCACGCAACGCCCAGGGCAGTGGTTTTTTTTTTTTTTTTTTTTGGTACCGGGGATTGAACGCAGGGGCGTTCTACCTCCGCGCTACGCCCCCGGCCCTATTTTTTAATGCTTTATTTTTGAAACCGGGTCTCACGAAGTTGCGGAGGGCCTCACTAGGTAGAGAGAGAGAGGGAGATAGATAGATAGATAGAGAGAGAGAGAGAGAGAGACAGAGAGAGATAGACCGATCGATCTATCCATCGATCGATCGTGCGCGCGCATGCGCGCTGAGGCTGGCCGCGAACCCGGATCCTCCGGTCTCCGCCTCCCAAAGTACTGGGATTACAAGCGTGCGCCACCAAGCCCGGCTCCAGGGCAGTGTTTTTAACCTGCCTTCTTCTCAGGTGCCGGCTCCCACTCTGCTGTTTTGGAAGAATTACAGTTGGGGGTTGCTGGTAGCTCCAAGCGGCCCTGAGGAGAGGGAATCCCTTCTGTCCGCCCTGGAACTAACTGGAAACCAAAAATGAGGTTCGATCAAAGTGACTGGCCTCTTCAGAAGGTTCCATTAAGTGACTAAATTACAGGACGTTAAATGATGTTTGCAGGAAGGTCATTTTAGAAGGTTCAGGTCCAGGGGTTAAGGTCTAAAGCTCATAAAGTAGCTTTTTTTTAAAATTTTAAATGAAGCTTTTTTTCTTTTCTTTCTTTTTTTTTTTTAATAGTACTGGGGATTGGACCCAGGAGCATTCTACCTCTAAGCTACACCCAAGCCCTATTTCATTCTTTATCTTGAAACAGGGTCTAGCTAAATTGCTGAGGCTGGCCTTGAACCTGCAGTCCTCCTGACTCAGCCTCCAAAGTACTGGAGTTACAGGCGTGTGCCACCACACTTGGCTTAATGAAGTCTGACAATAAGCTAAACATTATTAGAGCTGGGCGTGGTGACGCACGCTTGTAATCCCAGTTCTCAGCCAGCCTCAGCTACTTAGTGAGACCCTGTTTCAAAATAAAGAATAAAAAATAGGGCTGGGGGTGTAGCTCGGAGGTGGAATGCCCCTGGGTTCCATCCCCAGTATCGCAAATAAATAAATGTGTTAGAAAACAGTTCTTGCCTGAAACCAGTAATTTTAAAGGAATATCTTGGCCCCGCATGGTGTCACACACTTGTAAACCCAGTGCTTGGGAGGCTGAGACAGGAGGATCGCAGGTTCGAGGTCAGCTTCAGCAACACGGTGAGGCTCCCTGTAACTTAGTGAGACCGAGTACCACACACACACACACACAAAAGGAATATAAATATATATATATATATATATATATATATATATATAATATATTATATATATATAATATTTTTTGGTGGTGGTGGTTTTGGGGATGGAACCCAGGGGCTTCTACCTCTGGGCTACACCCCCAGCCCTATTTTATTTTTTATTTAGAAACAGGGTCTCACTAAATTGCTGAGAACCTCACTAAGCTGCTGAGGCTGGTCTCGAACCTGCGATCCTCCTGTCTCAGCCTCCCAAGTACTGGGATTACAAGCGTGTGCCACCATGCCGGGCTAAAGCAGGAATATCTCAAAGGTAGACATTTGGCTTGTATATGCATAGACCTCTTAATACAGATTAAGAATCTGGGGCTCTGAGTAAGAAACATTCAGCCAGTAGCGAAGGTACATGGACGTCTTCAGAGACCAGGCCCCACGTGTTGAAACCGGGCGTCTGGAACCTCGGCTGACTCACTCCGAGGCGGGAATGTTTTTCCCAGTCGGGAATGTGACCAGCGTTTCACGACTCATTTCCCGGCCTTCCTGACAGGTGCGGGTGAGTCATCGTGTCCACAGTGACTGCCTGACGCTGTCATGGGGAGGATTCAGTTGCCATCCGTCCCCCACTTTATGAAGTGGTTTCTCCCAACGCATGTATCACTTCCTCTTGGACCTAGGGATTTCCACCCCCCCAACATTTGTAAACGGTGTGTGTGTGTGTGTGTGTGTGTGTGTGTGTGTGTTTCAAAATGTATCCCAGCCAGGTCTGCAGGTCTTCCTGGGTTGAATGGACTGTTTACAGGAGGAGAGGATTCAGGGACCAAGGTCAGGGTTACAGGATTATAGAAGGCTTCCTGTTTGAGCAGCTGCTCTACCAAGCCCTGCGAGGCTGGGTGGGGATGGTGCCAGGGGCAGGCAAGGAGAGTTCTCTTGGAAGCTTTCTGTCAGCGAGCTTTCATTTCTTATCAGATGCTGCCTCTCAGCAATATGGTCCTACATTCTGTTTTTTGGGTTTGTGTGTGGTGCTGGGGATTGAACCCCAGGGCATTCTGCCTCTGAGCTACACCCCTAGCCCTATTTTATTTTGTATTTTGAAACAGGGTCTCACTAAGTTGCCGAGGCTGGCCACGAACCTGCGATCCTCCTGACTCAGCCTCCCAAGTACTGGCCACAATGCCCCGCTTGGTCTTATATTCTCTTAGGAGCATCGCCCCTCCCCCACCACGCTGAGAGAAGAGAATTCGCTAAGGACCGAAGAACCACAAGGTCAGGCTTTGTTTTCTGTCTCGTTCACAGATGTCACTGCTGTTCTTAGAACGCGTGTGTCACACAGTTGCACTATGGTTAGCACTGGTCACATGCAGGAATGACCAGGGATGAGAAGAGACTTCCTGGAGCAAAAGGAAAAGGGACTAACAACCAGGAAAGAGAAGTCATCGGGGCAGAAGCAAGAGGAACAGCTCAGCAAGCCGTTTGCCATGACCTTGGACGTCAGGGAACAGTCGGCCCTTTGTAGCCACAGGTCCCCCATCTTCGGGTTCAACCATGAATCAGAAACATTCACAGTGGCACAGGTCCGTAATCCCAGTGCTTGGGAGGCCGAGACTGGAGGATCGCAGATTCAAAGCCAGTGCACAGTAACTTAGTGACCCCGTCTCAAAATAAAATAAAAAAAAAATAGGGCTGGAAATGTACCTCAGGGGCACAATGCTGCTCGGTTCAATCCCCAGTACTACCAAAAAACAGGGAAAAATTGCATCTGTACTGAACATGTATAGACTTTTTTCTCCTTATTATTCCCTAAGCAATACAGTGTAACAACTGTTTACCTAGCATTAGTATTAGGTGTCATAAATCATCTCAAGGCAGAGGATATGCAAAGGGGGATATGTAACAGTACACAGGGGCCTGAGCTTCCAAGGGCTGTGAGGGTCCTGGAACCAGTCCCCAGATGGTACCAAGGGACCACTGTAAAATATCTTTTCAGCAATTTACACTGTTTGGCATTCGTCAATACAATTATGACTGGCCAACTTTTTTTTTTTTTCTCCAGTACTGGGGATTGAACCCAGGGGTGTTCTTCCACTGAACTATATTTCCAGCTTGTTTTTTCTCTCTCTCTCCTTCCTTCCTTCCTTGCTTCCTTCCTTGCTTCCTTCCTTGCTTCCTTCCTTCCTTCGTACTGGAGATTGAACCTAGGGGTATTTTCCATCTTTAAAAATTCAAAGTGCTATTTTTATATGTAGTTGAAACATTCAAATACTACTAAGAGGTTTTTGTTTGTTTGTTTTTTATTATTGGTTTTGAGCCCAGGGGCATTCTATCTTTGAGTTACAACCTGCCCTTTTTATTTTTTATTTTGAAACAAGGTCTTGCTATGTTGTACAGGGTCTGGCTAAGTTGCTGAAGCTGGTCTTGAACCTGGGATCCTCCTGCCTTAGCCTCCTAAGTACTGAGATTACAGGCATGCACCACCACCCTTTATTTTTTGAGACAGGATCTCACTAAATTGCCCAGTCTGGCCTCAAACTTGCCATCCTTCTGCCTCAGCCTCCAGAGTCGCAGGGATTACAGGTGTGCGCCACCCTACCTGAATGGTGACAACTTTTGACATGGAATGAGTATGTCCAACTGCAATCTTATGTGACCGATGGAGCTGGGGGTGCAGCTCCGTAGTAGAGCGCTTGCTTAGCATGCATGAGGCCTTGGGTTCAGTCCCCAGCACCGGAAAAAGAAAAGCTCGGCTCTCATCTGTGGTTATCCACGCTCATCCTCCGTTCTCTGCTGCGTGTTACCCACAGGCACCGCGCAGGCAGAAGTTGAGGGCCCAGGGTCTCGCCACCCCTTTCCTGCGTGGCTCTCTTCCCTTCGCTTCTGCCACTCTTTCTTCTTGGACTTCTTATCCTGTGCTCTGTCTGCTTGTACACAAGATAGGTATCTGAGAACCGAGGAACTTCACCTCCTGGGTTCAGTTCATGCGAATTTGTATCGCCTGCTCAATGGGACCTTGGAGTCTGGAATACGAGGGCCATGTGGACTGAACTCACAGCACCGACCTGCCCATGTTGCTGTGTGTGGCAGAGTCGAGCTGGAGGACACCTGCCCCTAAGGCTGTGTGGAGCAGCCGAGAGTCTCTCCAGGGGAGCAGGTTACTGCTCGATGCCCTTGCTCCAAGAGGTGAGACGCCTGCATACTCACCAGCACCGTGGCCTCTGGTGGAAGTCCAGCCCTAAGTCTAACTGTGACTTCGGTGTGAATTTACCAGTGGCCTCTTTCTGGCCAATCCCTGGACTTAGAGAAGGCAGAGTGTCCCAGCCGCCGGAGCGCAGCCCGTGAACAGGTCTGGAGGAGTCTCCTGGGAGCTGGAGCTCTGCACAGGCAACCTGCGGGTCCTGCACCCAGGAAGATAGCACGCACCAGAAGCGAGGAAGGAAGAAATCAGCCAGGCTGCCCCTGCTGCTTGCAGCAGGACGAGGAATGATGATGGGGTCTGGAGGTCAGGCCTGTGGGAGGCCCACACAGCCTGGCCCGAGGTCAGCACCAATTACTCATCCCGCTCCTCTCCTTCCTCCCGAAACCCCTCTTCTCAAAGGAAAAACCCAGGGTGTTCTACCACCGAGATGCATGCCAGCCCTTTTTATATATTTATTTAATTAATTAATTTATTTTTTTGGTACTAGGGGTGGAACCCAGGGGCCTTCTACCTCCAGGCTATACCCACAGCCCAATTTTATTTCTTATTTGGAAACAGGGTCTCACTAGGTTGATGACAGTCTCACTACTTGCTGAGGCTGTCCTCGAATCTGCGATCCTCTTGTCTCAACCTCCCACACACTGGGATTACAGGTGTGCGCCACCATGCCTGGCTCCTTTTATTTTTTATTTTGAAACAGGGTCTCACTAAGTTGCCGAGACTGGCCTTGAGCTTGGCTTCCTCTTGTTTCAGCCTCCTCAGTTGCTGGCATTTCAGGTATACACCACCATGCCCGGCCTGGAACACTGTTTCTATCAGCCCGCCTGACTAGGAAAGGATGCCAGCTCTTCCTTATGTATACTCAAATAGCAGATCAGTGCTTTAAAATGATACCTCCTCATCCCCAAAAAGAATAAGACTGTTATCAGCTCCGCCCGCATCCTCCTCCTCATTCCTGAAGTGTTTCATAAAGGCGAGGACTTCAGCTAGTCTCTTTCAATTCTTTTTTTTTTTTTTGTGGTACTGGGAATTGAACCCAGAGGCATTCTACCTCCGAGCTACACCCCCAGACTGATTTTATTTCTTATTTGGAAACAGGGTTTCACTAGGTTGCTGAGAACCTCACTAAATTGCTGAGGCTGGCTGTGAACCTGCGATCCTCCTGTCTCAGCCTGACAAGTACTGGGATTACAAGCGTGCGCCACCACGCCCGGCTGAGGAGGGTCCATCTCAGTTCCGCAGCTGGAACAGGTGTGGGGGGCTGCGGTGTCCCAGGTAAGCCTGGCTTCTTCCCTCTGAGGCCCCCTCACTTGTCTTTGAGGGAGCTGCCTCTGTTTCTGTCCCCAAGCTCCTCCACTGAACTCTGTGAGAACAGGGCCTCAGCCCAGGAGCCCCCAACTCAAACTCTTTTGGCCCAGTGAGCCTGGAGTTCAGGGCTTTATGGATTGTAGCTGGCTGATACCCAGGGCAGGCCCTGCCGTCAAGTACTGGGTGGTCTGCAGGGAGCCGCGGTGCAGTTGCCGGTGAATAGTCCTAAGACCAGGTTAGGGCAAGGGCTTTCAGAAATGTGGATGGAGGAATGGTGTCCCACTCTCACCTGCAGACCCTCGGGGCAGTAAGAGCTCCCACCATGGGGCATCCTCCTGCAGGGTGTCTCAGGTTCTGGACCTCTGTCCCCACTGAGTGAACGAACCTGAGGGGCAGTGGGTGGGTGTACAAGGTTTTACATCTAAAAATAATTTTTTTTTTTGCGGTACTGGGGATGGAATGCAGGGGCGTTCTACCTCTGAGCTACACCCCCAGTCCTATTTTTTATTCTTTATTTTGAAACAGCATCTTGCTAAGTTGTGGAGGGCCTCACTAAGTAGCTGAGGCTGGCCACGAAGCTGAGATCCTCCTGTCTCAGCCTCCCAAGTACTGGGATTACAAGCATGCGTTACCACACCCAGCTTAAAAAAATTTTATGTGTGTGAGGTACTGTGGATTGAACCCAGATGTTCTACTTCTAAGCTATATCCCCAGTCCTATTTTATTTTGTTTTGAAACAGGGTCTCATTAAGTTGCTGGGGCCCCCCCTCTGGGTTGCTGAGGCTGGCCTCCAACCTGCCATCCTCCTATCTCAGCCTCCCAAGTACTGGGATTACCTGCCCAATTTAAGGTTTTACATCTTTAAGGAGAGAGGCAAAGTTCGATAGTACCTGGACACCCTGTGTCCTGCAGTTCTGGGTGTCCACTGGGTTATTGCAGTACCCTCTTATGGTTTCCATTGTAATGGTAATAGGGGCGTTATTTTCTCTCCACATGTGGGATGCTGTCTATATAAATTTCAGAATGGGGTAGTCTGATGTGTCCTTTTAGAAAAACTTCACAGCTGGTTTGTAATCCCAGTACTTGGGAGGCTGAGACAGGAGGATCCGGGTTCGTGGCCAGCCTCAGCTAACTTAGTGAGGGCCCTCCGCAATTTAGCAAGACCCTGTTTCAAAATAAAGAGTACAAAATAGGGTGGGGGTGTAGCTTGGATGTAGTATGCCCCAGGGTTCAATCCCCAGTACCACAATAAGTAAGTAAATAAATAAATAAAATGCACATTTTGATACCATAATTCCAACCTTAGTGATGACCTAGATAGTGCTTGAATTACAGAACAAACTGGGTCTGGGGTGCAGCTCAGAGGTGGAGCACCTGCCTAGCATGTGGGAGGCCCTGGGTTCCACCCCCAGCACCCTTCTAAAAACACCCCAAACCTGATGTGTGGGTAGCCAGGTACGTTAGTAAGCTGCAGGCATAAATCGATCAACTGCTAGACATTTTTATGACCTAAAACAAGCAGGGCATTGCCTCCTGGTGTGGATTAGATTCCAGTTTTCAAAGGGAACCATAAAAAGTAAAGGCAATAAAATCTGATATATTTTTCATCATAGGTCAAAGATTTTGTTAAGTAACAACTTTGAAAAGGCCACTATAAACATTGCAAAACTATTAAGCCAGAGGGTGTTAAAATATTCTGTGCCTTGTATGTCTGGGGCCCTGGTGGAGTTGGTGACTCTTGCTGCGGGTTTGGCTCATGGGGGAGCAGCTAGCGCTGCTCTGGACTGTGGCGGAGGTTCCCAGTGGACCGAGGTGGGACAAAGATCAGGATTGGAATGTGGAAGCGCTTGGGACAAGTGGATCTGTCTGCTGATTAAAATTACCAGCAAAGGATTGGAAAATGGATATCAGGGAACCGAATAATTGTGATGGCCTGCTGCTCCAAGGGCCAGCCCATTCACAGTTGCTGATAACCTTGTGGGGTCCCCCCCCCCATAAAGGCAAGTCTTGTCACCCTTGGGCACCTGGCTGAGAGGTAATAAAGCAGTTGCCTTATCTCCTAAGGGTGGAGTTAGTCAAGCTTCAGCCTGGGTAATTACAGTACACTGAAATTGCTGGTCCTTTATGCCCAGCGTAAAAATATGGGGTAGGGAGGGAGAACAGGGCTAAGGCAGGAAATTGTTTTCTTTCTCTCTCTCTTTCTCTCTTTGGATTTAAAAAAGAAGGCAAGCAAAACAGCAAGAAGTTTTCCAGGGAGTAAGGAAAACAGCTGGGCCACCCCCACCCCTCGACCGGGTTAACCGGATTGCTGCTCAGGCTGATGAAAACCCGAGAAATCTTCCTTGGAGCCTTCCTTTCTAAATGTAAATGACCGGCTCATTGCTTTGCTAAGGAGGGAAGGAAGTTACCATCACACACTGCTGTTGGCTCCGGCAGGGGGATGAGAAGTTTTAGCAAAAGCAGCGACAAATCTGCTTTAAATCCGAGCACAGTCAGGGAATTTCTCTCTTTCGGGATGAATGCCATTCACACAAAAGAGCTCCTGTGGACATCTCTTTTACCATCTCCCCCAGGACACACACAAGACCATTTCAATAAACCCGGCTCAGAAACACCTATTGTTCCAAATCTTCCACGAGCCACAGGCTACCGTGACTCCCTATGGCTTTGCAAAATAAAAGATTTTGAGGGAGAAGGATTGGGATGGGGGATGCTGTGAAAAGAGGCTGGCTGTAAAGAAGTCATCTTGACCCAATGCTGTCCAAAAGTGTGCATGAAGAATAAAGTTAGTGGTATTCCATTTTTCTAAGAAATGCCTGGAACAGTCTTGAATCAGTGGTTGTGAATTCCCAACCTGATGCCCACCTTGCAAAGAAACTAACGCCTGCCAGCTTTTTTTCTTTTTTTGTGGTATTGGGGATTGAACTCAGAGGCATTCTACCTCCGAGCTCCACCCCCAGCCCTATTTTTTATTCTTTAGTTTGAAACAGGGTCTCACTGAATTGCTGAGGGCCTCACTAAGTAGCTGAGGCTGACCGCGAACCCAGATCCTCTGGTCTCAGCCTCCCAAGTACTGGGATTACAAGCATGCGCCACCACGCCTGGCTCCTATTTTTTATTCTTATTTTGAAACAGGGTCTCATTAAGTTGTGGAGGGCCTTACTACACTAAGTAGCTGAGGCTGGCCGCGCACCTGCGATCCTCCTATCTGAGCCTTCCAAGTACTGGGATTACAAGCGTGCGCCCGGCCCTTACTCCCAGCCTTACAACCCCTAGCGAGGCCACTGCAAAGCGCAGGTGAGCTCTGGCTGTGGACTGGGTGCTCCTCGGGGGGGTCTTCTCGCCTAGCGCCCAGGCCCACTCCTGTCCACTGAATTGCCCTGGACCATTTCCACCATCTTGCTCCCTCAGTTAGTAAAGCTTGACCGGTTTCTGGAGTTATATAATGTTGTTCTTTGGCTATGTCTCAAATTAAGGGGTACATTTGTGTTTATGAAAAAAAGGTGCATTTAAAAAATGCTCATTATCTTTAGCCTCCCAATAGATTTTCCAATTGACAGTCCCCAGCTCAGCATATGACCCCTGGATCTCCCCATTGTTCAGGAAGCCCGAATTCTGGGCATTATCTTTAATTCCTCTCTGTCCCTCTCTCCCTCTCGAATCATTCCATATCCTTTTTGTCTTTTTGTCCTTAGAGCCTTTTCTTTCTTTCTTCTTTTTTATTTTTTAATTTTATTCTTATTTTTGGTACTGGGGATTGAACCCAGAGGCATTCTGCCACTGAACTACCCTCAAGCCTTTTTTATTTCATTTTTTGGTGGTACTGGAGATGAAACACAGGGGTGTTCTACCTCTGAGCTACACTCCTGGCCCTTCTTATTTTTTATTTTGAAATGGGGTCTCTCTGAGTTGCTGTGGGTCTCTAAATTGATGAGGCTGACCTTGAACCTGTGATTCTGTCTCAGCCTCCCAAGTGCTGGGATTACAGACATGTACCACCATATCTGGTTCCTAGAGTCTACTATTTCTTTCTTTCCTTTTTTTTTTTTTTTTTTTTTTT